>JAOTQR010082550.1:0-38708 GCA_025774065.1 Solanum ossicruentum | reverse complement strand
TTTGGCTAGGTAACATAATGGAAATGTATCGGACTGCAAATCCTGGAATGACGGTTCGACCCCGTCCTTGGCCTCGAAGAGTGGTGAGTAACACGAAACTTCTTTCAATCAAATGACATACCATAGTATTAGGGTTCTTGAAGAAGCTATAAACCTTGACTTTAAAGGTAAGTAAGTTTACACATGTTTTTAGTATGGTTTTCTTATAAAAAACAAGAAGTACATGTTAGTATGTTGGGGCTGGAATTTCTGGGCAGATTGTATACCAAGGATTCTTTTGTACTTTTCTTGTTAATTAAGAGGATTTTCTCTTGTTGGCTGGCATTATTATGTATTTGTACTTGATTATGCAACAAAGATTGGTTTTATAGTAGTGTAAAAAGGCTGGTTAGCTACTTTTACAGTCCACAAAAGTGAGTCGTTATATGATATCGCAATTATGTGCTTCGTATGAACTTGTGGACTATTGGAGAGCAAGCTATTGCTTCACGTCCTTAATCACTGATTTGTTGCTGTACTGAAACTGGTTCATAGTTGGTTGTGTGTATAAATGTTGCTGGAAAAATTAGGTTAAGGTTGGAACCGATTTGGAATTGTTAAGGTTGAAAGGTAGCGAGGAAAGGTAACGTTATGTTGTCCGTTTCTAGATTGCATGGAATTGTGATGTCTTGTGCTTTGTGGGCTGTTTTAAGGCTGTTATGGACTTAAAATAGGCTGTACATGATGTGTACTTGCTAATGTGCATTAGAAAATACGGTTAGGGGCGGAAAGGTTAAAGGAATACGCTCGGGTTTATAAACACCAGCTTGCTGCCCGTGTATTGTTTTCTTATGTGATTGAGATGCCAAGATGTATTCATTGGCTTCCAATGCTAGTTTTATCCTCTACTATATTGTAGATAAGTATTTGAAGGAAGGGAAGGTTGTTTCAAGATGGTAAAGAGATCCTACGACGAGGTATGTAAGGTTACTTGATTTCATATCACTTGGCATGAAACATAGATCTCTCTTTGGTACATAAAGGAACTTACCCACTCCAAAACAACTATCAACCATGTCTCCAACCTTTTACAAGTTCATATAATTCCATACAATGTCACCTTTAAAGCTGCATACATGCTTGAACACCAAGTTACATGACTTCTTGTTACGAAATAAAGTTCACGAGTTGTTCCATTTCATATGCATTTCATTGTTTATCCAATGTACTCTTTTATTTGTCACACTGTCTTAAATGATTATCTACATGTCATATGCTACATATACAGCCCTACAGCTCCAATGTTATGGCCACCAAAAGAATCATCTCAAAGGTAATTGAAAGATAAAGTATACAATTTTGACGTGTGGTGGACCGAAGGGGTTCAGTGAGAACCTAGCATAGGGACGATCCAGATACAGTTTACGGGTGGTAACTTGAGGGGGTTCATGAAGAACCTAGCATAGGGACGATCCCGACACAGTTTCACCACTGATCAGTTGGTCATTTGTATTACAGCTGTGCACAGATTTTACAGTATAGATTTTACAGTAAAGGTAAAGTAATATAAAGAACATAACGTACATGATCCCACAGTATAACTAAAGGTGGTCTCTTATGCTACACCAGTGTACAGTTTCACTTGAGTTGTTATATCATATACAGGGTATCCTACCTTACATACTCAGCACATTATCTCGTACTGATTTCCCTTACGGGGGACCTGCATTTCATGCTGCGTGTACGGGTGCTAGTAGATCTCTCCATTAGGAGTATAGGATATTCAGTTGCGGTCACCAAGCTCCAGGTTGCTTCGGGGGTTGTATATATCCAGAGATTACATGTTTTTATTGTACAGCTTGTTGAGGCGGGGCCTGTCCCTACCCTTATCAGATGTTTTTCTCTATTTAGAGGCTTTGTAGACTATGTGCAACAAAGTGAAGTCATGTCTTGTACTATAGACATTGGGGCTCCAACGACCTAGTCATATACATTTCTTTTTGACTTGCTATCACTTTTATCTTATTAAAGGCATGTCAAACGTAGAAACCCTTATAGTATGTATAGTAAGCGTATAGATGCAGGTTGATTCTCCCAATGCCTTATCGGCAGCGGGTGCCAGTTCGCCCTAACAGGACTTTGGGGCGTGATACACACGTTTTTCTTTCCTTTTTTTTTTACTTTATTTGAACTTTTTTATTGACAGATGTTGGGTTTCTTTTTTATTTTTTTTAAACTTTTCTCCATATATGTACATCTTTGTAATAAAAATTTGACATTTGGTGGTAAATATTTTTGATGACATTTTTAGGTAATAAAACCTCTAAAAATGTATAGAGGGTTTTTTTCCCTATGGAAAACCATTAAAGTACTTAAATTGAATCTTCACTGAAATAATATATCTACTCTCAAAATTTTCATCAATGGCATAAGATAATATGGATGGTACATTAGGAAATGAAATTTCTATCCTCTCTAGTTGGAACAACATTGAATCTTTAGGGAAAAAAAATATCCTTATGTATTTTTAGAGATTATATTGCATGAATGTGTCAACATAAAATATTTACCACCAAATGCTAATAGTTCTTTAACAAAAGTGTGCATGTGTGAACCAAATCCTAAAAGGAAAAAAGAAAAAGAAAAATTAACAAATCAAAATAAGAGGGATATGTCTATGAATGAAGAAGTGCATTTATTGCAATGTACTTTTTAATGCTTCTCTTTTAATGACTTCTCTTTTTTCTCTCTCCTCATTTAATATTTGAAATGATTATGAAAAAATTTGAATATTCTATTTTTCTACAAAGTGAAAAATAATCAATATCCCACAAAAATCAATAATATAACCAAAAATACATCTAAAATTAAACCAAGGTTCTCGATATTCTTATTGAAATATATAGAGTACAATTTACAATTTTAGGTTGATTTTATTTTAGTATAATTTTATGTTGATATCCAACAATCAGCTCTTATCCCTTGGTGTCAAAAGGTGAGTTCGTTTCTTGTCTTGCCCAAGTATGTCTCTAGATAGGACCCCCACAAGTGTGGCTAGCTAGTGAGCGGTTCTTTCGGGCAGGAAGCAGGCCGGAGTTTGGGGAAGATTTTTATAGGTATCTAATGATTCAAGTCTCTTTATACAGTTAAATAATGACCTTTCTCTTTCGGCATTCTCGGTCCTATATGGGAGGAAGTACCTCTTCCCCTGCATCCTGAATGCACATGTCACTAATATTTTCATCAATTGTAATAACTAATGACATTTGGTGGCTCATCATAGTCTCCGAGTATGACTGCAACAAACTCGATCTCTCAGCTCCAGTTGCTGGTCCTCAAACTTACGTCACGAAAGTAGATACAGAATGTAGTATGAGTAACAGATAAAAGATAACTAGTAGAAATCATAGGCCAACTGATCAAGATAGGTAAAAACAATATAAAAAGGAGGGATAAACCTAAACAAAGTCATGATAAAGCATCTAAGTTAAGGAAAGAGCAGTGATAAAAGCATACTGAAGCTTGTTATGGGATCTACTCTAACTACACTAGACTGACACATATGTATGCAATTTAAAGTAAAATCCAAGCAACCCCCATAAACCTGTCGAGTACACAGAATAACAATCCTAAATAATCTAGGGTTCTTTGATGTGTTGTCAAAATACAACAACTTTGATGCTTAAAACATGGAATTTTATGTGTTTTCAATTCGATAATACTGGGTTTGATGTGTTTTTATGTTTATTTCGTAGGATTTCAAGGTTTGGCACTATTTTATGAGCAAAGTGTGCAGAGGTTACTGTAGTTGAAGGTTCACAAGGCCTTTTATAGGCCATAGAGTATTTTTCGAGCCATAAAGAGGGTTTTATGTACAATTCAAGTGAAGGGTGTATTCTGTAGTTGAAGTTTACGAACATGCAGATGAGTGGTGGAAGTCTTTACGAGTCATAGACCTTGTATCATATCCTGAGGATCAGAAGACAAGGACTTGCTGAAATTTCATTAGACAAAACCCCCTATGGGCCATAGAATCTTTAATGGGCAATAGAGGGGTGTCGTACCAGACCAGTCCAAAATTGAAACAACAGTTCACGGAAGCCTGATCACGAGTTGTAAATTGTTATACGGCCCTAGAGACGGCTGACCCAGTTGTTCTAATTCATTTTTATTTTGTATATTAAACACTATAAATGGTTTTTAGAGGTTATTTTTCATAGGGAACAGAGAAGGAACGACGAGAAAAACATTAGCGAATTTGAGAAACACTTGTAAAACTTTATTTTGATCTTTTAATGTTGTGATTCTCATTGAAGAATTAAATTTCTTGTGCTTAATTCTATTGTGTAAGTTCTCAATTATGTTATTCAAATTCATAAGTCCTGCATTTACACTGATCATGAGTAGCTAAATGCACAACTAGGGTTGTGAGAACCATGAAGAACTAACAAGGCTGAATCGAATAATTCATAATTCTTGCAAAGTGTGCATTCATGAATTAAATAATTCTCTTCATTTTGAATGCTTTCTAATGGTGGCCAATATTAGAATCCGCCTAGTGTTACTGACTAGATCAAGGTTATAATTAATAGGAAAATAGATTAACTAATAGGATTCAATCAATATTTCTCATCTGATAAACAAAATTTGGCCAAGGGGAGGTTGTATTGGGAGAATGGGTAAGGGTCAGTAATGTCATACTATGGGACACTAAATCACGTAGTGAAATTCACCTATCTCCTGGATAAAGGGTTTGGTGAACTTAACTTATCGTTCTGCATGCTACAAATTGGAAAAGTGTTTGATTATCTAGTAATACTGAGCTAGGGAGTCATGGGGAACACAATACCCTAGTTCCTCTTCATACTGTTTTAACACTTGTTTTAGTGTAGAATTACTTTTTCAGTTATTATAAAACCCCCTCCCCAAGGAGATATATGGTTAGCCAACTCGGATTGCAATTGAATTCTTCTAAATATACCATATTTCCCATGGGATTCGACCCTAACCTTGGTTAGGTTATATATCTCAACAATGACAACTTTATCCTTAAAAAGGAGGAGTAGCTTGGATGACACCAAGATTTTGGCACCGTTGTTGGGGAATACAACTAGACTTGGCGAATTTAAGTAATTTTGGCAATTAATCGTTATTTTCCTCATTTTATGTTTTATGTTGTTTTTGTCTTTCTTCAACGTATAGGTGTAGTGTATGCTAAACACGTGAAGTCGAGACATACCTTTGACTCTATTTGACCCTGATATCTAGAGAAGGTTAAGAAAAATAGCCCAAGATAATGCAAACAACATGACAAATGCAGCAATGAACCGGAATGAGAATGAGAATGCAAATAATGGCAACCCATCTCCTTTTGAGGACATTGCTCCATAGCCATAAGACTTCAATCCTGAGGCTTATCAGTGGAATCATATAGACTGAACCCTATGGCTATGGAGGTTATTGGAGCTACTGTGTTACCACCACTACCGACTGACACAAAGTTCGTGGTTTCAAGTGCGTTGCTTCAGATACTATAGAACCATGGATATTTACGAGGCCTACCATCCGAGGATCTGCATAGTCAGCTACACAATGTTTGATTTGTCTACAAGAGTGTGGTAGGAACATAGAATCTATCTATGGATATTGTGGGACTTTATGTCTTCCCATTATCTCTGATAGGCAATGTAGCGGTATGGCTATTCGAGCTCCCATAGAGTTCGACAACTAGTTAGGCTGAGTTGCAGAAGGTCTTTTTGGAGAGGTACTTTTCGAGATCAAAGAAGCTCAAGTTGAAGACCAATTCATCAACTTTGAGTAACTTCTTGGTGACTCGATCAATACTATGTGGGAGAGGTTCACAAAGCCCTTAGGGAGTGTTCTAGACTATAAAATTATTGATGATGCCTTGGTGGAGATCTTCTACCATACCCTGGACGAGAATAGTCAAGCCTGTTTTGATACCATTATGAGGGGCGTGTTCTTAGATCAACTATTTTCAAGGATCACTGAAAGGATGGAAAGCATGTTTAAGACAAATATTGCATGGGGGCAAAGAGACAGAGCATCTAACCAAAGTTTGTATGCTATCAGTATTGGTTCAGATCAAGCTAAATAAATGAAGAGATTTTGCAAGAGCTTGCCTGAATCCGTACATGTATGGAGGTAATGATGAATTAGGAAGGAGTTGCTGCAGTTGTCCATCAGCCTTTGCAAGAACCCATGTGTAATGATCCCTACTATGATGAAGATACTTACTTTATTATTAATTAGACAGTGGTTGCCATACCGACACTTAAGGGTACAACTAGGATTATTAGCACCAAGGTCAAGAAAACCAATGTTAGAACTATAATTGAGATTGAGCTTTCAAAGAAAACCATGGAGGTTACTATGAAAGGAATCTAGGACAAGATAGAGATGTATATTAGGGATGCAAATATAGCTACAAAAATGGTCCTTATGTGCTACCACAAAATCGCGATACCGATGCTGATAGTTCTAGAGCAGAGGAGATGTTTGACCACTTGTTGGAGAAAGGTAAGATGCTGGATGAGACTCTGAGGGGAATAAATTCTGAAATCTCTAGTATAAGTCAAAAAATCGAGTCTCATTCTGTTACTATCAAACAACTTAAGCAACTGTTTAGTCAAGTGTCAATCCAACTCAATTAGCGACATAAACGTACACTGCCTAACAACATAGTTTAGAATTCAAAGAATGAAGGTCAGTGTATGGTGGTTACAACCAGTGGTGGCAAGAGTACTATTGATCCTCCCATGCCAGTAGACAAGGATGTGATTAGTTGTCAAAATACAACACTTTTGATACTTAAAACTTTGAATTTTGTGTGTTCTCAATGTGATGTCAGTGGGGTTTATGTGTTTTTATGTTTTATTTGTAAGATTCTAGGGTTGGCTTTGATTTTGGAAAGATTATGTAGAAGTTGTTATTTTTGGTGATGTATGAGACCCTTTATGGGTTGTAGTTCATTCTACGGACGGTGAAGGAGGTCTCATGGACAATTCTAGTGAGGGTATGATTTTTTTAAGTTTGTTCTACCAATATACAGACAGGTCGTGAACTATTTTACGAGTCGTAGATCGTGTCTTGTGCCCTGAGGATCAGAGAAGAAGGACTTTCTAAAGTTTCATTAGGCGAAAGCCTATACTGGCCATAGAACATTTTACAGGCCATAGAAGGGTATCGTAGAATATCGATCCAGTTTTGTACCAACAATTTACGGAAGCCCGATTACGGGCCGTAATACACAATATGGCTCGTAAAGTGGTTCATCAAGCATGCTGACCCAGTTATCCTAGTTTGTTTGAGACTTGTATTTTAAATATTATGAATAGGTTTTTGGATTGTTTTCCTTAAGGGAGTTCAACCTGTTGAGAGAAAATAAGTACGATTGAGTGGAGAAAACATTGGAGAGTTTTGAGAAACACTTGTAGTACTTTGATTTGATCTTATAATCTTGTGATTCTTATTGAAGATTGGATTTACTTATGCTTAATTTAATTGTGTAAGTTCTCTATTATTTTAATTAAATTTATAAGTCTTGCATCTACACAAATTATGAGTAGCTAATTCCACAACTAGGGTTGTGGGAACCATGAAGAACTAACAAGGTAAAGCCGGACAAATCAGAATTCTTGTAAAGTGTGCATACATGTATTAATTAACTCTCTTTATTTTGTATATTTTCTAGTGGTGGCTAACATTAGAACCCACCTAGTGTTACTGACTGGGCCAAGGTAGTAATGAACCGGAAAAAAGATTATTTAACAAGATTCAATTGATGTGTTCTCATCTAATCAACCGAACTGGGCCAAGGGGAGGTTGTACTGGGACTAATGGATAAGGCTTAGTAATATCACACTACGGAGATAGTCCAAGTCACATAGTGAAATTCTTCTCTCTCCTTGACCAAAGAGTTTGGCGAACTTAACTTACTGTACTACAAGCTAACTAGAAAAGAATTAGGTTATCCAGTGATACTAAGTTAAGGAATCAAAAGGAACACAATACCCTAGTTTCTATTCATATTGGTTAAACTCGTGTGTTAGTTATGTTTACTTTTCTACTTGTTATTACAAACCCCTCCTTCATGAGATAAGTCAGTTAATCACTCAGACTGCATTAATTAAATTCTCCTAAGTCTACAGTATTCCGTTGAGTTTGACCCTAACCTTAGTTAGGTTCTATTTCTTAACAACGATCTTTATTCTCAAAAAAGAGGTGTAACTTGGGCAATATCAATATTTTTGCACCATTACCGGGGAATATGACTAGACTTGGTTAACTCAAAGTGATTTGGGTATCAATCCTTAGTTCCCTCATTTTACGTTTTTTGTTGTTTTTATTTGTTTCCAGGGTATAGGTGCAGTGTATGCCTAACACACGAAGTCGAGGCAGACCCTTGACTCCATTTGGCCCAGAGATCTAGAAAACATTGAGAAGAATGGCCCAAGACAATGCCAACAATACCACAAATTCATCACCGTGCTACTAGTTTTATACAATTTCTTAAAATAAACTAAAACTTCAAGTATAAGGTGTTCCTCCTAAGATATTGATCTTAACCATCTTTTTTGAAGGGACACAACTTTCAGCCTAGTTGATCAGCTCCTTCAACTTGAGATACATCATGATACTAAGAGTGGTTCCTAAATAGGTTAAAGGCTACATGCTTTGGATATTATTGTTCATCTATTTTTCAACAAATGAAATATCTTGATTCATGATACCCAATAACAACTCATGATGCTAATGTTTCCAGTCCCAAGCCATCATGCCTAGCATGTATAGTTTGCACCAAAACTCAACTTTTTTAGGTTGAGCTTTATTGTTAGAGTAGTAGTTGGATCCTAGAATTATTGCCTTTAAGCATTCATTCTCTTGAATTTTATATTGATCCTCTCTTTTTCAATTGCATGCTTTACCTTGTTATTTCATTTCTTTATCTCCTCATTTAATTGCAATTTCTGATGTCGCTTTACGAGTAGGGTAGATTTTTATTTTGCAACTCTTAGATCATTGCAACCTCATTATATAGAAAACCATTAAAGTAGTCTCATTGAATATATACTGAAATAATATATGTGCTCTAAAAATTATCATCAATGACATCAAATACTATTGTTGGTACTTTAGGAAAATAATATTTTTATCCTCTCTGGTGGGGTAGCATTGGAATTTTAAGATACATCATTGAATCCTCATGATCAATTAACTCTGTAAAGTGAGCAATCCCATAACCCAGAACTATGAGTAATGGATATAAGGGGAAAACTACACAGAAACTAAAAGGAACAAAAGTAAATACAGAAATAAGGAATGACTAGATAAACATATACATAAATAGATGTTAAATCCCTCCCAAAACATTGAAGTCACTAGTACAGAGCTACTACAAATCAAAATAAGTAGTACAAGTCCTAATAGTGGACCTTAGATATATACACAACACCAGCTAGTATAAATTATTCAAAAATACGGTCCTATCAAGATGAAGGAAACATAAAAGATCTAAAAATGGCAAGTGCTCACTATGGTCTCTAAGTCTGACTACAACAAGCTCGATCTATAAGTGCTGGTAGCTGGTGCTCACATTTGCATCATGGAAGTAGATACATAGTGTAGTATTTGTAACAAATAAAAGATTACCAGTAGGCATCATGTGTTATGTCATGACCCAAGCTTAGGGTCTAGATGTAACATAGCAAATGGGGAACCCGAAGGGACCCCAAATAAGCCTCTTAGCATATCATCCATACATCCTTGGTTGGGGAAGCATAATAAGACAACAAGCAAGTAACAATAGAGTCTGAGGGAAATGAGTCTTGGGACTTCCATCTCATCGATCAACATACATCATCAAATGGAAGGGAATAGGGACTAAGAGAAGTTTTTCATAATATCATAGACATAATAGAAGTCAAGCTCGATACATGATATCCATATCTAACAACATCTCTACTATGATTAGAGTGGGGGCGAAGACATCTCCCATGCTTACCATCAAAGATAAGTGTCCAAAATATTAGACAAGTCCTAGCAAAGCATGAAGGTAAGATAGATATTGTCTCCGGAATTGAGGACTCTCCAAAAGCTATCTCCAAACGATCCGGCTATCCACGTGGAGCAGGAAGATCAATAGGAGCTCTGGTCCCTACATGATGTGATCATATAGGCAAAAATATACGTTAGTACTTAGAATATACCAAGTATGCAAGGTGCAATGAAACAATAACATAAGCCATAATATTCAAGATGCATAATCATAATCAATAGATATAAGCTTATTATGATATGTGTAATCAATGCTTGAGTTAAAATATGTATGTAGAAAATCAACTTGCATAAAATAACATATGAATGTGGGAGGAGACCTTAACTGACATATAAGACTAAATGAGCTACTACTTGGAATCCCAATGTTTACTCCACACTAAATAAATAAATGGTCTACTTGCCAAGGTAAACCAAACTTGACCCCACATAGTGGGTGACTTGTCCTAGTTGGATCCACTAGTAAAGCCTATTTACGGAAAATAACATAAACCTATGGTGCACATAGTTCAGAGACCAAGACTTTGTATAAGGACCCCTGAAGCAAGCTCCCTTTAAGCCTCATTCGGTGCTAAGTCTAATCCCACAGAATACATGAAATAATCATAAATTTAATCATAACATGAATGACTTATAAAAACATAATAACTTGGCATAAGTAGCTCATTCACATACTTGACCCTTACAAGTGGCATATAGCTTATACTGGAGGGTGAAAACAATGCATAGACTTGAGCCCTTGTAGTAGGCATCAGATTTCACATAAGGGTAGAGATTGTAATATGCTTGTCCCCTACTAGTGAGCTTTAGTTTGTAACATTAAGGTAAATAGTTATCATGCTTGCCCCCTCATATAGAAATTATTCACTCACAAGAGGATAGAAATATAGAATAAGAGCTCAACATATCACTTGCAAATCATAGAAACTTGGGAGCCCATAATTACCGTAAAAACACTTGTCTTGCAAATTATACAAAAGCCTTTCTTCCTCATAAGAATCCTTGTCATGCAAATTTAGTCAAACATGGTGGGAATATGGACACATGCTCAAAATCATGCAATATAAGAGTATAAGACAAGAAAGAGTAGAATTAAATCATTTTAAAGTAATGCAAATCAACCCACCAACATTTTAGTAAAACCTTAATTTGGGTATCATGAAATCAATCTTAAAAGTTCACAATGTTTCATAGTTTTCATAATTTATATCATGCATATCTTCAATAGATAAAAATTAACTTATGGAATAATCTTTCAATAGGTATTCATACATAATCAATCAATACTTGGTAAAATCAAATATCAGTCATATATATAATGCATAGTAGAAAGTATCCATGAAGAATTTAATCTTGAAATCATGAAATTTCACAGAAAGAGAGAGTTGGGATCCATGGGTGAAAGGACCCATGGATGAAGACCCACATACCTTAAGCTCTTGAAATATATTGAGGAAAATTGATAAGGATTTGAGAACTTCACTTGGGTTGTTGAACTCTAACAAAAGTTCTTGAAAATTCTTGAGATTGAATGGAGAATTTGATAAATTGGGAGGATTTTGGGAGTGTTTGTGAGAGATTTCGGGCATGGAATGGCTGAAAATATGAAGGATTCTCATCTAAATGGGCATTGGCTTATTACCCAAAAGCCTTTGAGTAAAGCTGGAAAATGAAGGAAATTTTTGGACTAGTCCATGCCCAAGGCCGGACGTGGACACACAACGGACAGGAAATTTCACCAGTCCGCATCCAAGGCACGATGCGGATTGGTTGTGTAGGTACACTGTCTCGACTCCTGTAGCAAATAATTTTTTATGGGTCATCTAAAAATCGAAGGCCACCCATTTCCTACACAATTTTGCCCCCTGAACAAGAATATAAAGTCGAATTTTTGAAATCATGTACGAATTGTGAGATATTCAAGAAATGCACTAAAGGGCATTTTTGATGCTCGTGAGAGGTATTAAAATATCTCCCCCTTGTGAGCATTCGTCTCCGAATGCAAAGAAAACATATGTAAGAGGAATAATTAAGAAACTTTCAACCCGACATGAATGCAATAAATGCACTTAGACATCTTTTCAAAATGTTTCAAACATATACATCACAAATCACTAGAACATGTTACCATGAACATTCGGCTTGAGTAGAGTGAAAGAGGTACGAATATCATTTCTTCATGTCCACTTCGGCTACCCAGGTGGCACTTTCAACTTGATTCCTCCAAAGGACTTTGACAGATGCCACATCTTTGTTTCTTAACCTTTTCACTTGCCTATCTAATATTTCCACTAGGACCTCCTCGTAGGTCAAGTTATCCTCCACAACACCCATAAACTATAAGGGTACTATAGTATTTGGGTAACCAACACACTTCCTCAACATAGACACGTGGAAGACCAAATGAACCATACTCATATCCGTAGGCAACTCTAATTCATAAGCAACCTTAGATATTCTACTCAAAATTCTATAGGGTCCCATGAACCTTAGGCTCCTCAATTTCCTTTTCTTTCCAAACTGGACAACACCCTTCATAGGTGAGATCTTCAAGTACAACCAATCATCAACATTAAGCTCAAGGTCTCTCCTTCTCACTTTGGAGTAGGACTTTTTTATACTTTGAGCCATTTTTAGTCTCTACCTTATCCATCTCACCTTCTCCAAAGCTTCCATAACCAAATTGGGGCCCAATAAGGCCATCTCCCCCACATCAAACCACCCAACTGGGGATCAACAATGCCTACAATATAAAGCTTCAAAAGGAGCCATGCCGATGCTAGCTATTGTCGTAAGCAAACTCAATGAGTGGAAGATGCTCATCCCAATAACCTTTGAATTCTATAACACAAGCCCTAAGCATTTCCTCAAGAGTTTGAATTGTCCTTTCAGCCCGATAATCCTTTTGAGGATGAAAAGCCATGCTAAGTTTGACTTTGGTACCAAGACCTTTTGGAAGGATCTCCGAAAATAAGAAGTGAATTAAACACCAAGATCCAAAATAATAGAGAATGGTGCCCCAAACAACTTAACCAACTCATGAAATATAGCTTGGCATAATCCTAGGCACTATATGTTTATTTTAACCAGTAGAAAGTTAGCTGACTTTGTCATCCTATCAATGATAACCCAAATAGAATCAAAATGCTTCCTAGTATTTGGCTAACCAATCACAAAATCCATGTTGATCTCTTCCCACTTCCAAGTAGGAATTTCTGTGTCTTGGGATAGGCTACCCGGCCTTTGATTTTCATCTTTAACTTGTTGGCTATTGTGACACCTGACTACAAACTTGGCAAGATCTCTTTTCATACCACCCAATTAATACATCTCCCTCAAATCTCTATACATTTTTGTGGAACTGGGGTGAATAGAGTAGGATGAATTATGTGCCTCTCTAAAAATCAACTCCCTCATGCCATCAAAATTAGGCACACATAGCCTACCTTGGTACCTAAGGACACCATCTCCCCCTTGGGAGAAAACCTCTACTTTACCATCCTTCACCGAAGCTTTCAATTCTAGTAAAGTAGGGTCAAGGTCTTCTTTGGACTTGACCTCTTCAATCAAACAAGATTTCAAGCCATCAAATACCACCACACCCCCATTTTGAACTTCATTATACCTGATTCGCAACCTAGACAATCGATGAACTTCTCAAGCCACCTCCTTATTGCCATTATCAATATCAGCTACACTTCCATGAACACTCTACTTAGAGAATCAGCTATAGCATTAACTTTTCCAGAATGATATGCACACTCATATCATGATCCTTAAGGAGTTCTAACCACCTTTTTTGTCTCAAATTAAGACCCGTTTGTGTGAACACATATTGTAGACTCTTGTGATCAGTAAATACATCTACATGAACCTCATACAAATAATGACGCCATATTTTCAAATCAAATACCACGACCACTAATTCAAGATCATAGGTGGGATAATCACGTTCATGCACCTTAAGTTGCAGAGAAGCATATGCTATAACCTTGCCATTTTGCATCAATACACACCCTAAACTAATCCTTGAAGCATCACAATAAACTACAAACCCTTTTAGCCCTTCCGATAAAGACAAAATAGGAGCGGAGATAAGCTTTTCGTTCAAAGTTTAAAAACTTCTTTCAAATTCATCAGTCCAAATAAATTTTGCATTCTTTTGTGTCAATTTTGTCAAAGGAGAAGCAATAGAAGAGAAACCATTCACAAACCTCTGGTAATACCCCACCAATCATAAAAAACTCCTAATATCTATTGAAGTCAAGGGCCTAGGCCTTTTTCTTATCACCTCTGCCTTCTTAGGGTCTACTTTAATTCCATCATCTAGCACTACATGCCCTAGGAATGCAACCTCCTTCAAACAAAATTCACGTTTATTAAATTTAGCAAACAACCTCTCATCCCTCAAAATTTGGAACATCACCCTCAAATGATTCACATGCTCTTCGTCACTTCGGGAATAAATCAATATGACATCTATGGAGACTACAACAAACATATCAATGTAGGGTCTAAATGTCACAATCCAAGCCTAGGCCTATATGTGACACGGCGAATGGGAACCCAAAGGGACCTCGAGCCTAGGCCTATATCATTTACATGTCCTTTGTCACGGAAGCAATCAACCAACAACAAGAGAGTATAAATAGGAAAAAAACGACAGAGGGAATTCTTTGATAACATAAAAACATGGAGAGTCAAGCTTAAATCATAAATACATCATAACATTCCAACAATATCTCTAAACTTAGAATGGAGCGGAGGCCAAGGCACTTTCCGGGCTCATCCTTATAATGTAAAATATCAATATAAAAAAGTCTTAGAAATAGCAAGAGGAAGTAGATAGTGTCCTCGAACTTGAGGACTCACCAAGCTTATCTCCAAGATATCTAACTAGCCACATGGAGGAGGATAGTCAAATGGGGCTCCGCTTCTTACATGGTAACATCATATAGGCATAAAGTATGTGCTAGTATGTTTGAATGTACAATGTATGTGAGAAGCAATGCAACAAGAGATAGGAAACATAGTAAAAATGCATACTGATAAGCAATGGATAGAGTAATAACAATATGACATGTATGATCAATGCATAAATAAATCATGCTTTGCAAATCATTCATCTTAATAGAACATAATATATAAATTTGGGAAGCAACCTCAACAGACATAAACCATGTGAGCTAGACCATGGAGTCCCAATGTCTACCCGACACCGCAAGAAAGGGGGAAATCACTTGCCAAGGTGAACTTCCATAAGCCTAAGTGGATCTACTAAGCCTTATGTGAACCGGGCACTCTCGTCTAGTTCTTGGAGTCGGGTACTCGCCTCAAGCCTTCATATTTTGGGTATTCACCTTTGAGGGATTTGTGTACTTGCATCTAATTGCTACACCTATGGTGGCATGTAGTTTTGGTACTGGGTTTTCGCCTCTAGTTAACTCGGAGCTAAGTCTAATCCCATGGAATATGTAAAATAATCATAGCTTTCATAACTTGTAAGAAACATGGAAGACATGAAACAAGTAGCTCTTAACATTATTGACATCAAATGGTGAGCCTAACATCAAATATGAGAGTAGATCATCATCATCATTTCCTTTGCATTAACAACAATATCAAAGGCTCACAAGAGGTAAAAACGCTGAGGAAAAGGGCTTAATCTAGCTTGACAACAACATCAATATTTTCTTGATTTATACACATCAGAAAGCCCAAAATCATCATAAAGTCACTTGACTCATAAATCAATCAATAGCTATTCAAAACTTTAAGAATCCTTAAAAAGACATTTTATCAAACACATAGCGGGTGTGCAATGCTAGTATAAAATCGTGCAATTCAAGAGTGAATTCATGCAAGAAAAATCAATGTAAAATAACCCAAAAAATCGTTCACAATCCTTGGAGAGATAGTTCACTAATATACAGAGGGCTAAGTCATTCAACTTATTCACATCCCAATCATGAATGTTTGGAATCTAAAACCACCCACCAATACTTGGTAATACTCTCATGCAACATACATCAAGATCCTTCATCAAATCACAAAATGGATCATAGGTTCCTAGTTCAAAACTTGCTTAAACAGTCACAAGTCTATCAAACCCCAACATAGTTTCGAGTCAAATTGATAATAAGTAATACCATAAGTAAATCAACTTAGAAACATGCAATTTAGGTAAAAAGTAAGGTTGGGCCCATGGGTGAAAGGACCCAAAGGTTGAAACCCACATACCTTGACTTTGGATATTTCCTAGAAGATGTTTTGAATGGAGACTTGAAGCTTGAATGAAATCCTTAGATCTGGAATGAGAATGGGACACTTGAATTTTGAGTAAAGTATTTGTCTAAGTGTTAGAGAGGGTTTTGGGGAATGTCTTGAATGATATGAGGTTGCAAAATGACTAACTATAGGTGTTTTTATATATATGGGGAGGCTTAAGCCCAAGACCCAAAGGCCTTGGACCAGAACAAGAAAACTGGATAATTTTTACACAGGGCCATTCCCTGGCCACTTTGCGCCAGGGGCGCGAACCCTTACAGGACTTTGTGAAATTTTGAAAATTCAATTTTACTACGGTTGCTTTACAATTAGGGTTATATCCATGCCCACTCAATTTTCCCCTGAATAAGAATATAAAATCAGATTTTTGATATCACACATAGAGTTTGAGATATATGAAAATTATCATTATGGGCACTTCCGAGGCAGATTTTCGTGCACTTTTCGAAGTCATTTCAATATCTCCTCCTTGGGAACATTCGTCTTCGAATGTCAAAGAAATGTATATAGGAGAAGTAGTTAAGATGATTTTAGCCCACACAAGAATACAACAATGCACTTAAACATCATTTCAAAAATCTCAATATAAGTGTCAAAATCAACGTGAACTTGTCAATCTAAACATGAATGTATGCAAATGACATGAGGGCTGAAACTTAAGACTTCTAATCACATGCAGGATTTAGTTGTTATCTTAAACTTGAATAGAGTGAAAAAAGTATGAATATTGATCCTTTACAACCGCTTTGGCTTCCTTAGTGACTCCTTCATCTTGGCGATTCCTCCAAAGAACCTTGGCGTAAGTTACATCCATGTCTCTTAACTTTCTCACTTGTTGATCCATGATTTCTATTGGCACCTACCATAAATCAAATTATCCTTCATCATACCCACAACCTTCAAAGTTTCCATAACACTTTTAACATAGACACATGGAAAACCGAATGAACCCTATTCAAATCCATTGGCAACTCCAATCTATCTGCAACCTTACCAATTTCTCATCAAAGTTCTATAAGAACCTACAAAACTTAACCCAATTGTCAGCCTTAAAAACACATAGTCCACTTTGTCACCAAAAACCACCAACTCTACCTTAGGAGAAATCCCACCTAGCCTCTTTCACCCAAAACCTCCAACTCTATTAAGGCGGACTCAAGGCCTTTCTTGAACTAGACCCCTTCAATTAAAGAAAGTTTGGAACCATCAAAACCACTATACCACCATCCTCAACTTCATCCATCCTCATTACTAACCCAGTGAATCGGTGAACTTCTCCAACCACCCTCTGGTTACCCCAAAGATTCCCACTTTCCATAGTTCACAAGAAACCTAATATGCATCAATATTCACAACATCACCCTCAAATGATCCCCAAGCTCTCCCTCACTTTCGGGAATAATTCAACACATCATCACCAAGGACTACCACAAACATAACAAGGTAGGAATTGAAGACCCTATTTATGAGACCTATAGACATAACCGGTGCATATGTCAAACCAAAAGACACCACCCTAAATTCAAAATATACGAAGGGACATTCAACAACTCATTGACCACCAGAAACAACTTAATAGAAATAATTCAGGTCCAACACCCCGAACTCTTACAAGATGATAAATTCAACTCTTACAGATCACTTATACCTTAAGACAAGAAATGGACTTACCCCCTTACAAGCCCCCACTCAAGGACGGATTTATTAGGGCATTGGAATCTAACTCTACAGGCCCTTCAATCAACGGAGACACATTATGTATGCAACCAATCTATCCCAAGTATGACATCAAGATCCATCACATCAAATCCAACAAGTCACAAGGAAAGATTTAATGCAATATGAAACAGAACAATACCTATGAGCTTTCTAGCAACAATAGAGTCAAAAAAGTAGTAGACACCAAAGGTTCACATAACAACTTGGGACACGCAAGAAGCAACCAAAAGGAAAAATGAATGGAATAGTGGAACCCATATCTATCAAAATCAAAACCTTCAAGTTACCTGCGAAGTACCATGCCAAACCTAGTGACTCCAAGAGGAGTTTGGTTGAGAAAGTCGACAAACATCCTTATAATCTTTAGGGACCTACAAACAATGTCTCATCTTATGATCTATTTTTCCACACCTAAAACACGCACCCGAACTGGCTAAGCAATCTCTCGGGTGGTACCTTC
The DNA here is from genome assembly GCA_025774065.1 of Solanum ossicruentum. Taxonomy (NCBI): domain Eukaryota; kingdom Viridiplantae; phylum Streptophyta; class Magnoliopsida; order Solanales; family Solanaceae; genus Solanum; species Solanum ossicruentum. Next base: position 20,185 of record JAOTQR010082550.1, on the reverse strand, counting down.
CACAATTCTTGGATGTAGGAGGAGCTTTTCTACCAATACATTCACCTTGATACTTGGGGCTGGCCACCCCATCCTTGGCAACCTTTTTGTTTGAAGCATCGTCGGACTCTTGATCTTGGAAGCTACCATCAAATCGAGCCCTCTTGGGTCCCTCACTTCTCTCTTTCTAAGCTTCTCCCCCTTAAGTTGTTTGGCATAAATCATGAGGTGGGATAAATCTGTATCACTTACGAACATAGTGGTAAAACACTCCTCATTCACCAAATCGGATACACCCATCACAAACTTGCTCATCCTTGACCGCAGATCTATAACCAATTGTGGAGTACACTTAGAGAGTTGGTTGAACTTGAGAGGGAATACTCCCTCACACTTATGGACCATTGCTTTTAAATTCATGAATTCCATCATTTTGTCCTCCCTTACCTCAATAGGGAAGAACCGATTGAGAAATGTCATCTTAAACTCCTCCCAAGGAATAGCATTATGATTTCACCTTTTCACCTTCAATTGCATAAATGAAATTCAAGCCAACCCCTTTAGTTGCTAGGCCACCAACTCCACTATTTCCTTCGAATTTACCCTCATTATAGACAACACCTTATAGTCCTCATCGATAAACTCTTGGGGATCTTCATCCACTTTAGACCCATAGAAATCTGGTGGATTCATTCTAGCAAAGTCCCTTACTCTCGAGGGAGGAGTATTTGCATGAGGAGCTTGGGCCCCATGGTTTATTTGGTGGGCCATAATATGTGCCAATATAGTAATAGCATTCTGGAACTCAATTGGCCTTCCTTTTTGAAGCGACATGATCAACTAGAAGCCCATAGAACATTCATTAGAGGGAGAAGCTTTATCTCACTTCTATGGCATGACATAGACCATGAACAAGGGTGACATTTACTAAAATGCCTCAGAGCCTCCCATTCATAGTCATGGCGAAGCAAGTTTTGAATGCAACTATTCAACTGCTTCACAACCATGAATAATATTCTAATCAATGCCATGTACTGGATTTCGAGAACCATTAACAACCTAGTGCTCTGATACAAAGTTTGTCACAACCCAAACTAGGGCCTAGACATGGCACAACGAATGGGGAGCCTGAAGGAACCCCAAACAAGTGTCTTAGCATATCATACACACATCCTTGGTTGTGAAAGCAATATAGACAACAACAAGAGAGTAAAATTAGGGGAAAAAGGTCTAAGGGAATTCTTTGATAACATAAATAGATGGATAGTCAAGCTTAAAGCATAGATACATTATAATATTCCAACAACACTTTCCGAGCTAACCCTTGCAATGTCAAATATCCCATAAAAAAGTGTTAGAAATAGCAAGAGGAAGTAGATAGTGTCCTCGAACTTGAGGACTCACCAATCTTATCTTCAAGATGTCCAACTAGCAACGTGGAGGGGGATGGTCAAATGGGGCTTCAGTTCCTACATGGTAACATCATGTAGGCATAGAGTATGTATTAGTACTTTTAAATGTAATAAGTATGTAGGATGCAAGGCAACTAGAGATAGGAAACATAGTCAAAATGAATAATAATAAGCAATAGATAGTATAATAACAATATGGCATGTATGATCAATGCTTAAGTAAATCATGCTTTGCAAATCATTCATCTTACATAAAACATAATATATAAATGTGGGAAGAAACCTCAATTGACTTAAACCATGTGAGATAGACCATAGATTCCCGATATCTACCCTACACTGGAAGAAAGGGGAAAATCACTTGCCAAGGTGAACTTCGAGAAGCCTAAGTGGACCCATTAAGCCTTATGTGAATAGAGTACTCGCCTCTAGTTATTGGACTCAGGTAATCACGTCAAGCCTTCATATTTAGGGTACTTGCCTCTTAAGGATTTGTGTACTCGCCTCTCATCCCTACACCTATGGCGGCACGTAGTTTTGGAACTTTGTTACTTGCCTCTAGTCCACTCACTGCTAAGTCTAATCCCACAGAATACTTAAATAATCATAGATTTAATAACTTGTAGGAAACATGGAAGACATGAAACGAGTAGCTCCTAACATCATTGACCTCAAAGGGTGAGCTTAACTTCAAACATGAGAGTACATCATTATCAACATTTCTTTCGCATTAACAACAACATCAAAGGCTCACAAGAGGTAAAATCATTGAGAAAAAGTGCTTAATCCGGCTTTACAACATCATCAAGATTTTCCTTATTTAAACACATCTTCAGAAAGACAAATGTTATCATAAAGTCATTTGACTCATAAATCAACCAACAGGTCATCAAATCTTTAAGAATCCTTGAAAAAGTATTTTATCAAACACTTTGCAGGTATGCAATGTTAGTACAGAATCATGCAATTGAAGAGTGAAATCATGCAAGAAAAATTAATTATAATACCACCCACCAATACTTGGTAATACCCTCATGTAAGATACATCAAGACCCTTCATCAAATCACACACTAGATCATAGATTCATAGCTCAAAACATGTTTAAATAGTCATAAGTTTATGATACCCCAACATAGTTTCTAGTCAAATTCATAATAAGTAATACCCATATGTAAATAAGCTTAGAAACATGCAATTTAGGAAAAAAGAAAGGTTGGGCACCAAGGGTGGAAGGACCTAATGGTTGAAGCCCACATACCTTGTCTTTGGAGATTTCCTTGCAGAAGATTTGAATAGGGACTTGAAGCTTGAATGAAATTCTTAGTTCCAGAATGAGATTTTGACACTTGGATTTTGAGTGAAATATTTGTCTAAGAGTTAGAGAGGGTTTTTGGGAATGTCTTGAATGATATGAGGTTGAAAAATGAATAAGTATAGGTGTTTTTTATGTATGGAGAGGCTTAGGCCCAATACCCAAAGGCCTTGGACCAAAACAAGAGAATTGGTCAATTTTTACACAGGGGCGCGCCCTGGCTGCATCGCGCTAGGGGCGCGAACCCTTATTGGAATTTGCAAATTTTAGAAAATCGAATTTTTCTAGGCTTGATCAAATATTGGAGTTAACCCATGTCTCATCCAATTTTCCCCCTAAACTAGGGTATGAAGTCAGATTTTTGATATCACACACCGATTTGAGATATATGGAAATTACGATTATGAGCACTTTCAAGGCACATTTTTGGGCACTTTTCTGGGTCGTTTATGGGTTAGCACGGACAGTTGACTTGGGCCTCGCTCAATTATGTGTTTAGAGGTGTTGTTGCACAAGTTATGTGATGATTCTATGAGCTTTGACTCTCTTGACTCTTGTCTGTTTTAAGCCATGAAATACTCCCTTAGTCCCTTGCTTTATTTTCTATTCTCTTATTATTGTTTAATTGCTTCCGCGACCAAGTATTTTTTATGATACATTAAAACTCTTGTTTGGGTCCCTTCGGGTTCCCCATTCGCCATATCATGTCTAGGCCCAAGGTTTGGCTCGTAACAACCTCTACCCCTAGGAACCACATTATCACCTTGTGGACTAACATCCTTACACTTGTTTCGGTTATAAGGGCAATCCATCACCTTATGCCCTACATCCCCACAACTATAACAAGCATTAGTATTCCTTAAGCATGGGCCAGTATGACCATTGCCACATTTTGGACACATAGCATTAGGCACCACACCACTATCACCTTGGACCCTTGGGTTGTCATTGGTAAACCTTCTATTAGGAGCATAAGAATACCCTTGGCCTTGATGAAACCGGCCACCTATGAGACTTTTTTCCCTTTTGGCCTCACCACTTCTTGTTTTTCTTAACTTTTCCGCCTCCAATTGTTCGACATAAGTCATGAGATGGGATAAGTCTAAATCACCAATCAACATGGCAGCAAGATATTCTTCATTTACCAAGTCAGACACACTCATTATAAACTTGTTCATCCTAGACCTTTGCTCAGTGATGTTCACGCTCCAACAGTACAACGATCGTAGTCAATAAACCTAACCGGAGATTAGGGTCGAATACACAGGGAACATGGGGCTTGACTTTGTTGTCCCACTATCAATCATTTCAAGTGTTGATCACTATGTTCTCTAAAAAGGAGGAGGTAGGGGTTTGTGATTCAAAAAGAAGAACAAAAACAAACTCTATACTAATCATGCAAGAAGATAATCAAATTGAGTGACAACTTGGGAATTGTGTTCCCACATGATTCATTGACTCAATTACCCCAGACAACATTACTTTAATTAGGAATTCGCACGCAAAATGGTAACTTTGGTTCTTCTAGCCCTCTTGTGAAGGTGAAGGTCAAATTTCACCATGGCACTTGGTCGGCAACAATGATGTACCAACTAACTATTACCTATTGTCCCAGTCTGCCTCCCCTTGGTCAGGTTTAGTTTATTAGATGAGAACACATCAATCGAATCTTGTCATCAACTTCCCTTTTCTTTTTCATCACTATCTTGGTCGGGATTGTGATAGTAGGTAGGGTTTAGTGTTGGCCACCACCAAATAACAATCAAAGCAAAGGGAAATAAAGAATACATGAAAAAACCCCCACTAAAGAAATGCACAAAGTCTAGGTTATTCCAAGTCCACTACTCATGATTCCCATGGCTAAGGTAAAATCAACAATAATGAATAAGAGAGAGATAGTTGAGAGATTACCTAAAACAATGAAGAAAAAATGCACCTTCAAGTTGAAAACCACAAGCTTGGATTAATGGAAGATGAGTACAATGTGGTTTTTCAATCCCCCAAAATGGGTCTTCAAATAAAAAATGAAATCTACACTAAACCCTAAAAATGGTCTTAGAATATTCAAAGTTGTGGAATCTGAAAATGTTCAAAGTCCCCTTCTAAAACCCTAACCTTAATTGCATATACTATTCACTAAATCACACAAAAAATTAAGTAGAAAATATAGCTGGCCGCAATCACGCCTTGCAGATACGACTCGTAGGGTGACCTATGAGTCATAATCCAGGTTTCGATAGTTAGCATTGGCATTTTAGACTTGACTGCTATGACCCTTTGTTACGAGTCATAGCTTGGGCTATGACTCGTATAATCTTCTCGTAGTCTAGGCCTTTAATATTGGTCCTATTCTTGAACTCTCTGGAATTTGCTACAATCCCCATCTATACGAGTCGTAGAGAGACCTGGGACTCGTAGAGTGCCCTCGTATGACTCACCTTCACTTCTCAGATTTTTGATTTTGCTATCTGGAACTTGATACAAAGGGAATCCTACGACTCATAGCATGAGCTACGACTCGTAGGGCGGCTCATAAGACCTGATTTGATCAAAATCTATACTTTTCTACCCATGTATTTTCTGCACAACTAACTCAAAAATTCATAAAAGTCATAAAAAATTGCATTAAGAACTTGCAAAATTCCTTATTTTGCGTATCAAATGTGCAGTATTTTGACAACACATCAATACCCTCAAGTTAGAACTGTTGCTTGTCCTCAAGCGATGACTCGACAACTCTTATTTTCAAAACCTGATTGCAAAGCTACCAAGCAAACCTAAACATAATGATGCATCTGATAATCCAACTATGACAAGTGAAGAAGTATAAATAATGCACAATTACTAAATGAGTCATATGTTAATCATGCAATTCAAATGCCCTCACAGAAAAGTACTCCTTGTATTTCAATCAAAAAGCAATCAAAGTTCAGGGACTGTGCAAGAATTTTCACTCTCACAAATGAATTCATACATGATAACAAACACCATAAGCTTGCCAAACTTTGAACTTTTGACTAGTCGAATTCGGATTACTTTAGGACTTAATAGGCTTGTAACATAGGCTCATGGGGCTTTGGTATGACATTTTAGGCAGGTAGTGACTAAAGGCTATCCTTGAGTGACATTTTTCAACACTCTTACCTCTATAACTCAACCATTTTTCTCTATATCCTCCCTTACTCTTCTTTTTCAAGCTTTTCCAGGTGCTTTCTTTTCCTTTTTCAGATGTGCCTTATTTCTGAACTCATTTTCTATTCTTTTTCAATGCAAGACAACTTTTCTTTTCTTTTTCTCACTCGGTAGATGATTTTTCTTTCCTTTCTTTCTTTCCCAACTAAGCACCTCATTTTCATTACTTTACCACAATAAAAGCCACCTTCAACTTAGGCTTTTAGCCTGAGGTAAAGCATACAATATCTATTCCCTACACCAGGGCAACTACTTGTAGCCACCGTCAACTTAGGCTTTTACCCTCAATCAAGGTCCATATTTCAAGGATAGACCAGGACCAATATCGAGGTGTTTCAGAAAACAAAGCTAGGTTAGCTCGGTGTCAAGAAAGAACAGGTACATGAAAAGCTCAAACATTTAGAACACGGGATGAACTATCACATTTGGTTGGTCATTTAGGCAAAAGTGAGCTCACTAAAAGAATATTGGCCTAAGATCCTTTCCCAATCAACCACATATCTAGTCCAATCATAGAGTAACAAGACAAGTTCTGAGTCAATAAACAATGCATGAATGCGACAAAATAAGCTCAAACACATATGGCATCACAAGCACAAATAACATAGATTTACAGGTCATGCTTCAAGCATCAACTTTCCTTCTCTTTATCAGATCAAACATTGCCAAATAAACACATGCAAGACTACAATAGTAACCAACAATCTCAAAAAATTTTGAGGATACCAAATTTTAAAAATATTCATAAAAGACTTCAAGATTATATATATATGCCAACAGATAATGATCATTATATATTTAAAAATCATCTATACTATCTAACATGCTGGTTCAATAAAAATTAAAAACATCCACAAGGAAAAAGAAACATGGCAAGAAAACCTTGGGATAAAAAATAGGGGAAGTTATGGCTTCAAGGCTACTCAGACTTCACCCTAACCCAGAACTTTCCACACCCTACCAAAAGAAAATACTTTGTCCTCAAAGTAAACATCTATCTATATATATATATATATATATATATATATATATATATTAAAAACCAACAATTTAAAACAAATCATCCAAAACATAATCAAAACCAACATTCAAAATAAAATATTCAACTTTATCCAAAAACCAACATAAAAATATTGTCTAAAGCAAGAACAAAGTATCCATAAGTAGCAATAAGTACGGAGGTCAAAAGTATCAAACACAAGGTGCGAAAGCACTGGCATCTATATGGTTCTGAGGGTCCTGGGCCTCCTTGATGTGCTGGGCTGTAGCTGTATCTAAGCTCCTTTCTCCTTGTTCCATCCGCTACTCTCGGCCTTTCCTCAATGCTTCCGTAGCCAAGGACTCTCGCACCACCTCATCAGTAATCCGCTCCTCTAGTGCTACCACCTCATCAATAATCCTAGCTCTCTTTTGGCTTACCACTGGATCATCAATATCGAGGGTCCTCTTCTTATGGGCATGCGGGCGGTCATTGAATAAGTCAAACACATCATCACCTGCAGATGCCACCTCTGGTACTGTTATTGGAGCTGCTAACATCTTCAACAGGTCGGCCTTAAACTTGGCCAACTCATCCTTCACAACAAACATGTCATCGGGCCGCGTACCATCAAGTCACTGTAGGACCCTATCCTCAAAGGCATCGACCCTGGCATCAACTGCATTAACGCTTTGATCTATAATCTTACAAGTATATGCCCTGGGCCTATCCTCCGAGTAGCGAACTATTTGAGGGGACCATGGTTTGATCTAGCTCGTCAAGCTCAGTTTTCTCTAACCTGGGCACTAAGTCCTGAAAAGAAAAAACAGACATAAGAGGAAAGTCTACAGAATCAACCTGAGTAGTGAGAGGTGCTAGTGCAGGTATGTTTGATGATAGCATCACCTCAGTTTCAACAACTTAAGGTGGCTCTGAAATAACTAGATTAGCACTGGTGGTGGATGGAGTACGCTCCCAAGTCTGTGGCATCTAGAGGAAAAGGATCTAGAATAAGAGTAAAAGCTGCTCACTATAGGGCCACCAAGTTGTCATCAACCTTAATCAGCTGGGATCCATGATGCTCATGACCTCTACATATGGGTCACGGTGGGGATCGACATGAACACCCACTTCGCTACATAAACAATGAATCAATGTAGGGAACGACAATGAAGTGTTCATCCGGACAGTGGACTTGTGCATCTGCTCTACCATGACTCGGGCCCAATCAATCTCATAGCCAGCTAGGATGCTGGCTAGTAGTACAAATCTCTCCAAGGTGATCATATTATCCGTAAATATATGCCTGATGTGCCAACAGATAATAGACTACCAAAATTTTGCCCTAAATGAGAGGTGTGATTTCACAATTTGATAGGCACGATTTTTGACCCACAAAGGCTCAAGACCCTTCTCACAAATCTGGCTAGCTATCCACCTGAGGTGCTTTGTATTTACCTCAACATCTTTCTCTATAACCGTTTTCCTTATTTTTGTAATTTAATGATCATACACTATGGTGGAACGAGGTACCCAGTAGTTCGGCCCGAACTGAACTCCCCTAATCATCTCCTATGAGATGTCTACTATCTGACCCCTGACTAAGACCTCTCGCAACCTAGGATGATTAATAGCTTTCTTGCACTTGGGAAGATCTCGGAGAATAGTGACATAGTAGGATGCGTAGAACTCCAAGACTAGATATGAGGCATACTTGCCCAACGGCTATGATATCCACCTTAGCCCGTGTGTATCGATCTCAGTATCTAGGCCTGGCACCCTATCCAACTCGGAGTCATACAGGGTATACTCCTCATGGAACTGTCTGATAGGATTTCCCTCTCTTTTCGACTCAAATCCTTATCATATATAACTTTGTGACATTGTAGGATGGGTAGAACTCCAAGACTAGATATGAGGCATACTTGCCCAACGGCTATGATATCCACCTTAGCCCATGTGTATTGATCTCAGTATCTAGGCCTGGCACCCTATCCAACTCGGAGTCATTCAGGGTATACTCCTCATGGAACTGTCTGATAGGATTTCCCTCTCCTTTCGACTCAAATCCTTATCATATATAACTTTCATCCCTGGGATGCCCCATCTTAGGTCAGCTAGAGTATTTGACTCTTCTTCTTCCTGCTCAGCATGTGATGCCTCCTTTGATTCTGTCTCAGTTTGATTAGGAGTCATCTGTAGTGATCTACTACCAGACCCATTACTATTGTCCTCCTCCTCATACCTGGAGGTACTATCCACTTCTACCGGGGCCTGTGCAGTACGGGCTCGAGTCTGAGGCACATTTGCCTTGGGGTCTATTTGGACTCTATGGACTTCCACTGATCCCTCAAATTGCTCAGTCTTAGATGACTCATCAACCGACTACCTCTTAAAGGCCTGTATAGCGTGTTTATCTTATGGAGGTATTTTTCCTGAAAATCAACCCCATAACATAAAATGAGCACCATAATGTTTAATCATGTAGGGCTCACAGAAGAGAACAAATAAAGAACAATAAAAACCAACAAAAGAAACAAAATTTCACTGAACCAGTTGTAGGTCAGCAGATACAAGGCATATGTATGACTCATAGGGTGACTTATGAGTCTTTCAGTAGCCTTATAATGCCAAGGTACCTGAGTAAAATCTATTCTGGAATCAAGTATGAGGCACAAGTATGACTCTTAGGGTGATATACGAGTCGTAATCTGGGTTCGTACCAAATTCCAAAAATATTTTGAAACATAAGTCAGGTCCACGAAACCCCTATTATGATTCATAGTAAGTATTACGAGTAGTAGGTGGGTCTCGTATGGTAAGTGTGAAGGAATCATAGGTGACTGTTGCCTCCCATGAGGGACCATTACGACTCATAGAGTGACCTACGAGTCATAGAGAGTCCTCGTAGCCAAAAACAAAAGGCACCTGTGGTGCCTGTAACCTTTCCACAAAAAACAAAAATCCTTCAAACTTACAATCAACAATATCGAAGCTAGATTTTCCCATTATACCAAGCACACCAACAACTCGTTATCCAAACATGTCAACTCAAGTCAAGAATTATCCCACAAAGATACAGTCATAGTTGGAACCATTAAATAACACTCCCTAATCGCACTTGAGAAATGCCCGCAAATAATTTCACCCCAATATACAACACTCATACTAACACCATAATGTGAATTTAGAGGAGTCCAAAACAAATCAAACAAAAAGTGTCTTAAGTTATCCATTCCAACCCAAACACACATTAGCAACCCAATTTCAACCCTGACATAAATTTACAAATTGATCACCCACAAATTATGCACCATACATATATGATCAGCATGTCAACATCACAACCACCCCTAATTCTCATGCTTATACAGCCATATTCTCAGGATAAAACTCGATAGTATTACTACACACACAGTCATTCATCAATATATAGGAATCACAGCAACTGTGTAACTTTAACCAAGAAAACTTAGTGAGTGAGAGAATGAAAAAAATAAGCACTGAGGGAAAATCCTAGAATCGCACTCTTGTTAGAAAAACTTATTGGAATCAGATGTGAATTTTGTTGGAGTAGTAATTTTGTTGGAGTAGTAGAAAATGGTGTTTGGAAACCATTTATATAAGGGAAATAAGGGTCAATTGAATATTTGATCCCTAATATACTCAATCAGGTCAACTTTAAAAATTTTGCATTTTGGGGCTTTGAAACACTGACAACGAGTTGTAAGGTTTCCTATAACTTGTAGGTCCTGGTCTCATAGCAGACCCCAACACTAAGAAAAATTAGAATTCATACCTGGGTACTATGAACTCCACTTACGACTCGTAGGATGACCTACAAATCATAAGATTGGCTTGTAGTGCATGAGCCAAGCTTAAGTCCTTATGTTTCCCTCTACGAGGCATGACTGCAAATCGTAGTGTGCTCATAGAGTCTTCTCCAAATACAATTTTCTTCAATTCTTTAGCTCTTGATTTATACTTGCAAACCAAGCCTCAAAATACACCAATTTCCAAAATAATACAACTTATACAATGTTTTAAATATCAGAACAAATGACAATCCACTATCTAACACTTCAAAAGAACAAAATCAACTTAAAACAATTCAAAGACATAAAAGGTACTTAGGTTGCCTCCCAAAAAATGCCTTATTTAACATCGTCACTCGACTTTGTGATCATCCATCATAAGAAATCTTCGAAGGTCCAAATTTCACTCTTAAACTCATCCGGATGTCTCATTGATTGGCTGATGTCAAACACAAACTATGCATCATTGATCCTGAACCGAAGTCGACCCGAATCCATATCCACCAAGGAGGCTCTCCCAGTGGCCAGAAATAATTTTCCCAATATAATGGGAACCTCGAGATTAACCTCACAATCAAGGATCACAAAGTCCACCAGAAAGATGAATTTATCAACCTGTACAAGCACATCAAAAAGTATCCCTTCCGGCTTCTTTATGGTCCTAGCTACGATGAGCAACAACATTCTTGTGGGAGTAGAACTACCAAGACAAAGCTTTTTGAAAATGGCAAGGGGCATCAAATTGATACTTGCTCCTAAGTCACATAATACAATTGCGAATTCTACCTCACCAATAGTGCGAGGAATAGTGAATGCACTGGGGTCTTCATTCTTTTGGACTAGGAATTTGGTCATGATGGCACTACATTGTTGGAGCTCTTGTGAAAGTTCTTGACTCAAAATGCGTTTCTTTGTTACCAAATCCTTCATGTACTTGGCATATCTGTGAATCTTCTCCAAATCTTCTAAAAGGGGAATGTTGATGGACAATTGTGTTGACATCGAAAGGAAATGCTTGAATCTGCCATATTCCTCTTTCTTCTTAAGTCTTTAAGGAAAAGAAGGGGGTGGTTTTGGAATTATCTTGACCTTCTCTTTCTGTCTCACCTCTTAATTTTGCACCCCATCACTCTCCAAGCCTTCTGTCGTAATCACGACTTTGTTTTCAACACCCTTCTTATAAGCTTCATCCTAAACTACCGACATTGTGGGATCTATGGTGCTTTTCCCACTCCTAGTCATGACTGCCATGCAATGCCCATCATTCTTGGATTTTGAACCATGTTTCTTGGTAGAGTGCCCTTTTGGTGTTGGTTCAATTGAGAAGAAACTTGATTGAATTGTTGCTCCAATTATTTAATTTCTACCGAGTGAGACTCTATCTTTTGGTTTGTTCTTGAAATATCCAATTTCATCACTTTGAATGTCTCATCTTAATGGTCGGCTTTCTTCAACACATTGTCGAACATTTCTTCAATCCAAGATTTACTTAACCCGGCGTCACGGATGTGGGGAGGCATAAAAGGACCATTTCTATAACCATCTCTTCTACCTAATTTGGCATTCTATATTTGTTTTGTTTCATAATAACCACCTCTATTGTCCATATATGCACTCTCAGGTTGTAGTTTCGACCTTGATTCCCTTAACCTTGCCTTCAATAGTCCGAATTGGACCCTTGGGTGTTGTTCTGAAAACCCATCGATTGGTTACTCACGAAGCAAACATCTTCATCAAAGAATGGTTCTTCATACATGGGAGCCTTAGGAGGTTGGCAGGTTACTGTTTGAACACTTGCTTGGTTTTACTTTAAGACCAAGTCCATACTCGTGCGAAATTGAGCAAGTTGTTGCATGATCTCTTCGTTGACCTTAACTTGCTCATTGTTGGTGTTTACCGCACAAGAAGTCTTCATTGCACCTTGATTTCTTTGTCCCCAAGCCCTATTCATTTTAACCACTTGCTCTATTCTTTTGGCTATCAATGCAAAGGGTTGGTCAAGAAACACGCCTCCCATAATTGTGTCAGAACAAGCTTGACTATTTTCGTCAAGTGCCCAATAAAAGATCTCAACCAAGGCATCATCAACAATATTATGGTCGAGAACCATCCTCAAGCATTTAGTTAACCTTCCCCATGTAGTATTGATCGAGTCACTAGGTAATTGCTCAAAATTATTTATTTGATCTTTGAACTTAAGCTTCGTGGACCTTAGAGAGTACCTTTCTAAAAAAGCTCTCTGTATCTCTTCCCAACTACTGATCAAACTTTATGGAAGCTCTGATAATCAAATTGCCGCATTTCTAGTAAAAGATAGGGGAAAACACTCTCAAAACAACCGCATTAATAGAAAGATTTTGGGTCCCCATCACACTTTTGCAGACAAACGCAACATTGTGGAGATGACTGTGTGGATCCTCCGAAGGTAGCCCTATAAACAAATCACAATTTTGAAGCATTTGCAGCAGACTACTAGACCCGGCGAACATAGTCTCTGCCGATAGTGGTGCCAACACTATAGCTCCAGTAATATCCATAGCCATAGGATTCAGTCTATACTGATTCCATCCATAAGCATCTTCATTGAATGCCCTATGGCATGGCCTATTTTCTCTCGATGGTGGGTTCCCAACTTTACCCATATCATCCTCTTATTGACCAATTGCTTTGTCAATCATGATATCCTCATTCTTCTAGGCCATTATCCTTGTGATTTGGTGGATCTCCAAATTAATTGGAACTAAGGAATTGCCTTGGCTTGTCACGACCCAAGCCTAGGTCCTAGCCATGAAATAGCGCATGGGGAACCCAAAGGAACCCCAAGCAAGCCTCTTAAAATATCATTACACATTATTTATCGCTGAAGCAATTAAACAACATAATAAGAGTAAAAATAAGGGGAAAGGGATAAAGGAATACTTTCATAGCATAAGCACCAACCAAGAGAGTCAAGGCTCAATACATAACACGTCCAACAACACCTCTTCTACATAAATAAGAGCAGGGGCCAAGAGAAGCAACCAGGCTCACCCTCATAGTCAATACATACATAAAATAAAGATATTCTTAGGAAATAACATGGGATCATAAACATTATCCTCGGATAGAGGACTCACTAACAAGCTTGGGAGAAATCGTACTAGCCACGTGGATGAGTATGCTCAAGTGGGGCTCCAGTTCCTGCATAGTGACATCATTTAGGCATAGAGTATACGTTAGTAAATTTGAATGTACTAAGTATATAAGATGCAACGCAACAAGAGATAAGTAACATAATCAAAATGCATAAGCATAGGCCAAGAGTAGCATATAACAATATGTCATGTATGGAATATGCTTGTAGTTAACCATGCATATACAGAAAATAATACATGTGTAAAGAATGAACATTATTAGTGAATATCCAAGGCCTGCCCCCTTGGAGAGGCGAATGAGGTACAAACCCCTCAATTTGGTTGATGAAGCACAAACCCCTCAACATGGTTGATGAGGTACAAAACCCCTAACATGGTTGATGAGGTACAAACCCCCAACAAATTTATCAAGGTACAATCCTCTCGACATAGTTGCACGGGCGTACCACCTCCCGAGTGAGGTGATCGAGGTACAAACCCCTCAACAGGGTTACCCGGGCCTACAACCTCCCTAGTGAGGCTTGGTAAATTCCCAATACTATAAATATAATATCATCTACATACATTCCTTTCATAATCATATAGTAATTCAACTCATAATACATGCATTGGACCTTCAATTACTTAAGAAATCATAATCGAACATTTTATCAAACACTTGGTGGGTGTGTAATGCTAGTGTAAAACCATGCTATTCAAGGTCAAATTATGCTAGAAATTTCAGTATAAAACCATCAATAGATACTTGGTAATACATCAAAATCCTTCATCAAATCTTATAATAGATCTTAGATTCATAGATAAAAACATACCGAAACAATCACAATTTCATGAACCCCAACATAGTGTGTCGTGAAATTCATAATAAGTAAGACCCATGAGTAAATCAACTTTGAATCATAAAACTTTGGGTAAAAGGAAGTTGGGCATCACGGGTGAAAGGAACCCATGAAAGAAATCCTTATAACTTAGCTTTGGAAATTCTTGAAGAAGATTCGAGATGGAAACTTGAAGCTTGAATGAAATCCTTAAGATCCGGATGAGTTTTAGGACTTGAATTTAGGGTGAAATAATTATCTAAGTGTTTGAATGAGTATTTGGGATTTGAGGGCAAAATAAGGCAAAGTATAGGATTTTCATGCACGGGAACACTTAGGCCCAAGGCCCAAAATTCATGGAGCGATATAGAAAAACAATGCACAAAAAACATAGAAGCGCGCCTGTGGCGTGACCAGACTGGAAATCGAATTTTTGTGATTTTTAAATTAATCTAGAATTTCTCTTAAATTGGGTTAGATTCATTTCCCACTTAATTTGACACATTGATCAAGAATATGAAGTTGAATTTTTTGATATCATACACGAATTTTGATATATATGGAAATTATGATTTCGGACATTTCCGAGGCACATTATCGGGCACTTTTTGGGGTCGTGTCAAAATATACCCCTTGGGAACATTCATCCCCAAATATAAAAGGAATGTATTTGAGAGACGTAAATACTACAATTTCGGTGCATATAAGAAAGGAAAAATGCACTTAAACATCATTTCAAAAACCTTAACGTAAGTGTAAAATCATCATGAACTTGCCAATCTAAACATGAATGTATGCAAATGTCATGGGCTGAATTTAGAATTGGAACCACATAGGGAATATAGATCGACACCTTAATCTTTAGTGTAGTGGAAAAGATAAGGATATTACTTTTGCATGTCCACTTCAGTCTCCCAAGTAGCACTTTCAACCTGTTGATTCCTCTAAAGGACCTTAACGAAAGAAACATCCTTGTTCCTCAACCTGTTCACTTGTCTATGCAAAATCTGAACTGGAACCTCTTCATAGGTCAAATTGTCTTCATTAGCAGCCACAACATAATGAGGCCCAATAGCATTAGGGTCTCACACATATTTCATCAAGATAGATACATGAAAGACCGGATGAACCAAATCCATCTCACTAGAAAATTCCAACTCATAAGCCACCTTGCCAATCCTCCTCATTACCTTGTAAGGACCCACATATATTGGACATAACTTTCCCTTCTTACCAAAATGAACCACAACCTTAATGGGTGACACCTTTAAATAAACCCAATCACCAACTTTGAATTCATGATCCCTTCTCAATATATCGGCATAGGACCTTTGGCGACTTCTGGACATCTTTAACATTTCTCTAATCATCCTAACCTTCTCAAGAGCCTCCACAACCAGATATGGTCTCAAAAAAGCCACCTCACCAATCTCAAACCACCGAACCAGTGATCTACAATATCAACCATAGAGAGCCTCAAAAGGAGCCATACCGCTACTACAATGATAGCTATTGTTATAGGCAAACTCAATCAATGAAAGATGATCATCCTAAGTATCCTTAAGCTGCAATACATAAGCTCTAAGCATATTCTCAAGTGTTTAGATAGTTCTGCTAGCTTGGTCATCCATTTGAGGGTGAGAACCCATACTACGTTTAACTCTTGTACCAAGATCCTTCTAAAAGGAACTCTAAAAATGCAAAGTAAATTGAGCTCCACGAGCTGATAACATGGACAAAGGAACCCCATGCAACCTCACCAAGTCATGTATGTACAACCTATCATAATCTTAATCCCCATAAGTGGTCTTTATTGGTAGAAAGTAAGTGGATTACTTCATCCTATTAACCACAACCCAAATGGAATCAGAACCCTTTCTAGTCTTGGGCAACCTTACCACAAAATCCATATTAATCTCCTCCCACTTCCAAGTTGGAATCTCTACATATTGGGTTAGGCCACCCGGCCTTTGATGTTCGACTTTGACTTGTTAGCAACTCTTACAACAAGAAACAAATTTGGAAATGTTCCTTTTCATGCCTCCCCACCAATACACCTCTCTCAAATCCCTATACATCTTTGTAGAAGCAAGGAAGATAGAATAAGAAGAGTTATCAGCCTCATCAAGAATCTTTTCTATAAAACCATCAACACAAGGTACACACAACCTACTTTGGTACCTAAGGGCACTATCTCCCCCTTGGGAGAAAACCTCTACCTTGCCCTCTTTTGCCAAGACCTTCAATTATAACAAGGAGGGATCAAGTTCTTGCTTTCTTTTTACCTCATCAACCAAGGAAGACTTTGAACCATAAATAACCTCAACGCTACCACTATGATCTTCTTCCAACCTAACCCCCAATCTAGCTAACCGATGGACCTCCCTGGCTACCTTCTTACCACTACCATCAACATGAGCTAGGCTACCTATAGAGACCCTACTCAAAGCACTCGTCAGAATATTAACCTTACCGGATGACAATGCACACTCATATTATAATCTTTAAGAAGTTCTAACCACCTTCTTTTCCTCAAGTTGAGATCTTTTTTAGTGAACACGCATTGCAGACTTTTATGGTCAGTAAACACATAAATTTGCACTCCAAAAAAAAAATTATGCCAAATTTTCAAAGCAAATAGCACAACGACCAATTCAAGATCGTGAATAGGATAATCTTTTCATGCACTTTGAGTTGCCTAGAAGCATAGGCTATGACCTTACCATTTTGTATTAGAACCCCAAACCAACTCCAGAAGCATAACAATACACAACAAACCCCTCTAGGACTTCAGGTATTTGTAATATTATCAAGACCTATGCCTAGGTCCTAGATATAACACGATGCATAGGGAACCCGAAGGGACCCCAAGCAAGCCTCTTAACATATCATTACACATCACTGGTCTCAAAAGAAGTTAAACAACATAATAAGAATAGAAATAGGGAAAGAGCTAAAGGAGAACTTTTCATAACATAAGCACCAAGCAGGAGAGTCAAGGTTGAATACATAACATGTCTAACTCATATCTACTACATAGAAAACAGTGGGGACTAGGGAAAGCAATAAGGCTCACCCTTATGGTCAATACATACCTAAAAGAAAGATAGTCTTAGAACATAGAATGAGATCATAAACATCGTCCCCGGAATGGAGGACTCACCAACAAGCTTCGGAGAAATTATACTAGCCACGTGGAGGAGGATGCTCAAGTAGGGATTCGATTCTGACACGGTGACATCATATAGGCATAGATTATGCATCAGTTCATTTGAATGTACTAAATATATATGATGCAATGCAACAAGAGATAAGTAACATAATCAAAATGCATAAGCACAGACAATGAGTAACATATAACAATATGTCATGAATAAGAGATGCTAGTAGTAAACCATGCTTATATATAACAAATACATGTGTAAGGAGTGACTATTATTAATATCCAAGGCCTACCACCTCCTTGGAGAGGCGAATGAGGTGCGAACCCATCAATAGGTTGATGAAGTACAAACCCCTCAACATGGTTGATAAGGTACAAACTCCCCAATAGGTTGATGAAGTACAAACCCCTCAACATGGTTATCAAGGTACAAATCCCTCGATATGGTTACACTGGCCTCCCAACTCCCTAGCGAGGCGATCAAAGAATAAATCCCTTAACAAGGATACCCGGGCCTACAACCTCCCGAGTGAGATTTGGTCAATCCATAACACTATAGTGATAATATCATATACATACTTTCCTTTCATCATCATATATTCAATCAACCCATAAAACATGCGTTGGACCTTTAATTCCTCAAGAAATATAACTGGATATTCTTTCAATCACTTGGTGGGTGTGTAATGCTAGTGTAAAACCATGCAATTCAAGGGTGGAACCATGCTAGAAAATTTAGTGTAAAACCATCAATAGATACTTGGTATTACACTCAAGAAATATACATCAAAATCTTTCATCAAATCTCACAATAGATCTTAGATTCATAGCTCAAAACATACTAAAACACCCACAATTTCATGAAATCCCAACATATTGTACAGTGAAATTCATAATAAGTAAGACCCATGAGTAACTCAACATTAAATCATGCAATTTTAGGTAAAAGAAAGCTTGGGAATCATTGGTTAAAGGAACTCAAAAAGGAAAACCACATATCTTAGATTTGAAGAATTTCTTGAAGAAGATTTGAAATCAAGAATTAATGTTTGAATGAGAGCCTTAAAATCTGGATGAGTCTTGGGACTTGAAATTTGGAGTGAAATATTTGGCTAAGTGTTTGAATGAATATTGGGGAATGTCTTGTGTAATAAGAGGGTGAAATATGTCTAAGTATAGGTATTTTTATGCGTGTGAACACTTAGGCCCAAGACACAAAGTCTTGGACCAAATTGAAAAAAATTTGGACAAAAAATATTCTAGTCTGCGTCGCGTTAAGGGCGTGGACTGCTCAGTGCAAATCGCATTTTGTGATTTTCAAATTTTTCTATGGTTATTTGTAAATCAGGGTTAGACCCATACCCCACTCAGTTTGACCCCCTGATCAATAAAATGAAGTCGAATTTCTGATATCATGCATGAATTTTAAGATATATGGAAATTTCAATTTTGGGCACTTTTGAGGAACATTTTCGGGCACTTTTGGGCGTCGTTTCACTATCTCCCTCCTAGGAACATTCATCCCCGAATGTCAAAGAAACATATATGACAGATGTAAACATGACAATTTCAGCCCACATAAGGATGCGACAATGCACTTAAATATCATTTCAAAAACCTCAACATAAATGTAAAATCATCATGAAATTACCAATTTAAACATGAATGTATGCAATGACATAAAGGCTAAACTTAAGACTTGAAATCATCTAGAGGACTTAGATTAATGCATTATGCTTAAGTAGAGTGGAAAAGGTAAGGATATTGCTTCTGCATATCCGTTTTAGCCTCTCAAGTAGCACTTTCAACTTGTTGATTCCTCGAAAGGACATTAACATAGCCACATCCTTGTTTCTCAATCTCTTCACTTGTCTATCCAAAATCTGAACCAGAACCACTTCATAGGTCAAATTGTCTTCAACAACATCTACAACATCAAGAGGCACAATGACATTAGGGTCTCCTACACATTTTCTCAACATAGATACATGAAAGACCGGAAGGACCAAATCCATCTCACTAGGCAATTCTAACTCCTAAGCCACCTTGCCAATCCTCCTCATTACCCTATAAGGACCCACATATATTGGACTCTACTTGCCGTTCTTACCAAACGACCGCACCCTTCATGGGTGACACCTTCATAAAAGCCCAATCACCAACTTTGAATTCAAGATCCATTCTCCTCACATCGGCATAGGACCTTTGGTGACTTTGGGCCATCTTCAACCTTTCTCTAATCATCCTAACCTTCTCAAAAGCCTCCATCTAGTCCTAACAAAACCACCTCACCAACATCAAATCACTCAACCGATGATCTACAATGTCTACCATAGAGAGCCTCAAAAGAAGCCATAAAAATGCTAGAATGATAAATATT
>JAOTQR010082541.1:0-38712 GCA_025774065.1 Solanum ossicruentum | reverse complement strand
GAAAAGACAACTTTCTAGGCTCACCTTCATAGTCAAAAGCATACACCAGAGAAAGAAAGTCTTTTTAGAACATAAGATCAACGACATCATCCCCGGAGTTGAGGACTCACCAAACTTTGCTTTGAAGATATTACTAGCCACGTGGAAGAGAAGGAAGATCAAGTGGTTGTTCGGTTCCTAGATGGTAAGATCATGCATGTAAAGAGTATATGTTAGTATGTTTGAATGTACTAATTATGTAGGATGCTATGCAACAAGAGATAGGCAACATAATCGAAATGCATAATTAGGCAGCGGA
The DNA here is from genome assembly GCA_025774065.1 of Solanum ossicruentum. NCBI lineage: Eukaryota > Viridiplantae > Streptophyta > Magnoliopsida > Solanales > Solanaceae > Solanum > Solanum ossicruentum. The sequence goes on along the minus strand of JAOTQR010082541.1, from coordinate 38,414 downwards.
TAGGCATATAGCAATATGGCATGCATGAATGATGCTTGAAGTAAACATGATTATATAGAACATATTACATGTGTAGTAAGAGACCATCAATACAGAATCCAAGACCTACCACCCCCTTGGAAAGGCAATTGAGGTATCAACCCCTCAATTGGTTGATGGTTGTCACACCTCCTCTCTAGTGATTGACGTATCAACCCCTCAATTGGTTTATGGTTGTCATGCACCCCCCATCCATAGTGATTGAGGTATCAACCATCAATTGGTTGATGGTTTTCACACCGTAGCATCATTGATGATTGAGGTATGAACCCCTCAATTGGTTGATGGTTCTCACACCCAACCATCAATGGTGATTGAGGCATAGCACCCCCTCAACAAGTTGTGGTCAACTTGCAACATTATAGATACTTTTAATGAAATCAACACATAAGTACATTCCTTTCATCATCATATAGTCACTTGACTCATAGGTGATGCAATAGATCATCAATAACTCAAGACCCTAAATCGGACATTTTATCAAACACGTGGTGGATGCAAGTTCAAAATCACACAATTAAAGAGTGAAATAATGTGAGAAAATTTAATGTACATCAACCTACCAATACTTGGTAACACCCTCATGCAAGATACATTAAAACCCTAATCAAATCTCATCATAGAACATAGATTTATAACTCAAAATATGCTTAAGCAATCCACATTGAATGAAACCCCGACATAGTTTATAACCAAATTCATAGTAAAAAGTAAGCATAGATAAATCAAATTGAAAACATACAATTTACATAGAAAGGAAGGCTGGGGCACTATGGGTGAAAGGACACAATGGTTGAAACCAACATACCTCAACTTTGGAGATTCCCTTGATGATGATTGGAATGAGAACTTGAAGCTTGAGAGAATTCCTTAAGATCAGGAATCAGTTTGGTACACTTGAATTTGAGTGACATGTTTGGCTAAGTGCTAGAGAGGATTTTGGGGAATGTCTTGAATGATATGAGGTTAAAAAATGACTAAGTGTAGGTGTTTTTTACGCATAGGAAGGCTTAGGAACAAGAGCCCAAGGTGTTTGGCTGAGATAAGAAAAAGCTGGCAACAAAATATACTACTCCGTGACAGCTCTGCATCACGGAGACAACGCGTACGCTCACTGGAAAGTGAAATTTTTGTATAATGAAATTTGGCTACGGTTTCTCTAAAATCAGGGTTAGACCCATCTCTCACTAACTTTTACCTACTAATCAAGAATATGGAGTCAGTTTTCGATATCACCATGAATTTTGAGATATACAGAAATTACGATTATGGGCATTTCCGAGACACATTTTTGGGCACTTTTTGGCCCATTTCAATATCTCCTTCTTGGGAACATTCATTCTCAAATGTCAAAGAAATGTATATAAGAGAAGTAAACAAGATAATACCAGCCCATACAAGAACGCAATAATGCACTTAAACACCATTTCAAAAATCTCAACATAGGTGTCAAAATCACCATGAACTTGTCAATTTAAATATGAATGTATCCAAATGACATGACGACTGAAACTTATGACTTTAAATCATATAAGGGACTTATATTAGTACCTTAGGATTGAGTTATATGGAAGAGATAGATATATCACTTTTGCATGTCTGCCTCGACTTCACATGTAGCAATCTCAACTTGTTCATTCCTCTAAAGGACCTTAACGAAAGCTACATCCTTGTTCCTCAATCTCTTCACTTGTCTATCCAAAATTTCCACTAGAACCTCTCCATAAGTCAAATTATCTTCAACAATACCCACAACATCCAATGGTACAATAGCATTTGGGTCACCCCCACAATTCCTCTACATAGACATATGGAAGATTAGGTGAACAATATCCATTCCACTAGGAAATTCCCACTCATGGGATACCTTACCAATCCTCTTCAACATCCAATAAGGACCCATAAATTTTGTACTCAATTTACCTTTTTTACCAAAATAAACCACACCCTTCATGGGTGATACTGAAACGACTCCAAAAAGTGTCCAAAAATATACCTCGAAAGTTCCCAAAATCGTAATTTCAATATATCTCAAATTCTATAAGTGATATCAAAAATCCGACGTCATATTCTTGATCAAGGGAAAATATTAAGCGGGAATTGGGTCTAATCCCAATTTTAGAGCAAACGAATCACAATTTCAAAATCCAAAATTATCCTTTATCTAGTGTTGATCCGCGCCCCTGGCACGACATAGTTGGGGCACGGACCAGTGTTAAGAAGTTGCTTGTTTTGTTGTTCAGTCCAAGCCTTTTGGGTCTTGGGCCTAAGTCTTCCTATGCGTGAAAATACCTATACTTATCCATATTTTACCTTAATATGATATAAGACATTCCCAAATACTCTCTCAAACACTTATAAAAATATATTACCGCAAATTTCAAGTCCCAAAACTCATCCAGAACTTAAGTATTTCGCTCAAGCTCTAAGTATCCATTTCTAATCTTCATCAGGGATTCTCTAATGTGAAGGTATGTGGGTTTCAACATTAGGTCCTTTCACCCATTGTGCCCAAGCTTCCTTTGTAGCTAATTTACATGTTTCTAAGTTGATTTTACTTATGGGTCTTCTATTATGAATTTGACTATGAACTATGTTGTGGATTTGTGAATGTGTGACTGTTTAAGTATGTTCTGAGCTATGAATCTTAAATCTATCTTGAAATTTGATGCAGGGTTTTGATGTATGATACATGAGTGAATCACCAAGTGTTGGTGGGCATTTTTACACTAAGTTTTCTTGTATGATTGCACTCTTGAATTTACACTAGCATTGCATACCCACTAAGTGTTTGATAAAATGTATGGTTAACACACCTTGAGTTTTTAAAGGTCTAAAGCTTGGTATATAAATTAAGTGACTTTATGATGATAAAAGGATGTTATGTATGTGTTGATTCCATGAGAAGTATCTATTGTGTTTTGAGTTGACCATAACCAATTGAGGGATGATGCCTCAATCACCTTGAATGCGGGTGGTAAGCCATCAACCAAATAAGGGGTTGATACCTCAATCTTCTCGGATGAGGGTGGTAAGCTATCGATCAATTGAGGGGTTAATACCTTAATCATCGCGGATAGGGGTAGTAAGCCATCAACCAATTGAGGGGTTGATAACTCAATCATCTCGGATGGGGGCGGTAAGCCATCAACTAATTGAGGGGTTGATACCTCAATCACTCTCAATGGAGGATGGTCATATCCATCAACCAATTGAGGGATTGATTCCTCAATCACTACTAAGGGGTGGTCTACCTTAGATTCTAAGTACTAAGTTTGCTTGGTCTATGATGATGATCTATTCTTATACTGTAATATGTTCCATATATAAGCATGATTTACTTAGGCATTGATCATACATGACATATTGCTATTATGCTCTATATTGCTTATCATTATGCACTATGACTATGTTGTCTATCTCTTGTTGCATTGCATCCTATATATTAGTACATCTAAATGTAGTAACGCATATTCTACACCTACCTAATATCACCGTGTAGGAACCGGAGCCCCATTTGATTATCCTCCTCCTCCACATGGCTAGTATGATATCTCTCAAACAAAGTTGGTGAATCTTCAACTTTGAGGACATACTTCTCTTTGATTATGCTATGTATATATTCTCTTTCCTTTTCTGTATGTTTTGAATATGAGGGTGAGCTAGGCTGCTTGTCTTAGCCCCAGCTAAGTTCTTTGTCTAGAGGTGTTGTAGGACAAGTTATGTAATGATGCTATGAGCCTTGGCTCTCTTTGACTCTATGATATCTTATGATATGAAGGATGTCCCTTAGCCCCATGTTCCCTTATTTCTACCTTTTTATTGTTACTTTATTTCATCCGCGACCAAGGATGTGTAATGATATGTTAAGAGGCTTGATTAGGGTCTCATCGGGTTCCCAATTAGCCATGTCACGTCTAGTCCCTAGGCTTCGGTTATGAAAAACTTGGTATCAAAGCACTAGGTTATTAATGGTCCTCATCATCTAACACACTACATTGATTAAAGTCTTATTCATGGTTTTGTTATGCACCACAACTATGAGTAGGAGGCTATGAGATGATTTAGGAAATGTTTCCCTTCTTCTTACTCTATGTCATGCTATAGAATTCCCCCTTAATGATTGTCCTTTGTTGTGCTCGATCATGCCTAACACAAGAGGAAGAATAGCCCGCACACCAGAGGAATAACTGTGTCACGGTGAGCTCTAGGATGCTCTCACTTCACTATATCAAGGGCCAAAGCCCCTCCTGCTCCTGCTCTGGCATCTCGGGTAAGGGACTATACGAGGATAAACCCACTAAAGTTTAATGGGTCTAAGGTGGAAGAGGCTCATCGAGAATTTATTAATGAGGTTTACAAGGTGTTGGTGGCTTACCAACTCAAGTCGGTGGCACAGATATGGTACACTCAATTGATGGAGGAGAAGGAGAACAACAATGTTGTTCTATAGGAGGAGTTTAAGGTGGCTTTCCTTAACTATTTTTTCCCTCTTGATCTTTGGGCCAGGATGGTGTATTTTAAGAATTTGAAGCACGGATCCATGAGTGTGAGGGAGTATGTCCTCAAGTTCAACCAACTCTCTTAATATACTTCACATTTGGTTGCCGACCCAAGGTCTAGAATGAACAAGTTTGTGATCGGTGTAATCGACTTATTGAGTGAGAAGTGTTGGTCTGCTATGTTGATTAGTGAAAGGGATTTGTCCTGTTTGATGACTTATGCCAAAAAAATGGAGGGGGATAAATTGAGGAAGAGAAAGGGTAATGAGTCTAAGAAGGCCCGTTTTGTTGGTAAGTTCAAAAGTACCTAGGATGGACGATTTCATCGAGGCCAAGTTCTTCTTATGCTACTAGTGGGAGGTTTTCTAATGACTACCCAAGGCCCCAAGAGGGTAGGGTGTGATTTCTACACTCATGTTTACAAAGTGTGACAGGGGTCATGGTGGCCCATGCTTGAGGGATACCACTGCTTGTTTTGATTGTGGGGAATTAGGCCACAAGATGATTGATTGCTCATGAACTTGCAATAAGGGTAAAGACGTTAGTCCTCAAGGCTGGGGTACTAATGCAGTTCTATTGGACAGAGGAGGCCAACAAGGTGTTGCTTCTAAGGCACAATCAATTTTATGCTTTCTATGGGAGGAAAGGGGTTGATGAGGTGCCCGATCTCGTCAACGGTATGTTAACAGTCTTTGATTTTGATATGTATGTATTAATAGACCCAGGTGCCACTCTTTCTTTGTTACTCCTCTTATTGCCAAAATTTTTTTTGTTGAGCTCGAATTATTGTGTGAGTCCTATGAGGAGTCTACTCCTATTGGTGCATTTATTATTTCTAGAAAGGTCTATAAAAATTGTCCCATTTGCATCTTGTATAAAATATTGCCTTGTGATCTTGTTGAGTTAGATTTAGTTGATTTTGATGTCATTCATGGGATGGATTGGTTGCATGCATACTATGCCTCTATTGATTGTAGAACCCGTAGGGTCAAATTCAAATTCCCAAATGAATCCATCCTTAAGTGGAAGAGTCATGATGTGGTGGTCAAGGGTAGGTTTATCTCTTGCTTTAAGCCAAAAAGTTGATCTCTAAGGGTTGTCTCTATCATCTTGTGAGGGTTAGGGATGTTGAGTCAGAGTCCTTCCGATAGAGTCGGTTCCAGTGGTTAATGAGTTTCTTGATGTCTTTCCTAATGACCTTCTCGGTGTTCCTCCCAAAACGAAAATAGACTTTGGATAGACCTCCTTTCTCATACTTAACCCATTTTTATTCCCCCTTACCGTATGGCCCCGGTGGAGTTCAAGGAGTTGAAGGATTAATTGAGGGATTTGTTGAAGAATGGTTTTATTAGGCCTAGCCAATCACCTTGGGGTGCACCAGTGTTGTTTGTGAAGAAGAAGTATCGGTCTTTTAGAATGTGTATTCACTACCAGCAACTGAATAGGGTTACCATATGGAATAACTATCCTCTCCCAAGAATTGATGATTTGTTTGACCAACTTCAAGGGGCTAGTCACTTCTCTAAGATTGATCTTCAGTCTAGGTATAAGCAAAGGTGAGGGAGTGTGATATTTCAAAGATGGCCTTCCGCACTAAATATGGGCATTATGAATTTGTGGTTATGCCTTTTCGGTTGACCAATGCACCGGTTATTTTCATGGATCTTATGAATAAGGTCTTTAAACCCTACCTTAATTTGTTTATGGTGGTTTTCATTTGATCTATTCTCATAGTGAGGAGGAGCATGTGGCTCATTTGAGAGTAATGCTACAATGATTGAGGGAAGAGAAGTTGTATGCTAAATATGAGAAGTGCGAATTTCGGTTGAAGGAGGTTGCCTTTTTAGGTCATATGGTGTCAGGGATAGTATTAAAGTGAACCCTATAAGATAGATGTGATTAGAAATTTACCTAGACCATTGTCCTAATAGGACATTAGAAGCTTCTTGGGCTTAGCAGGTTACTATCGAAGGTTTGTGAATGGGTTCTCCTCTGTTGCTTCCCCGATGACTAATTTGACTTAAAAGGACTGATGATTGTGAAAAGAGTTCTCAAATCTTGAAGGATAAGCTTATGTCCGCTCCTATCTTGTCTCTATCAGAAGGGTTAGAAGGGATTGTTATATATTGTGATGCCTCCTAGATTTATTTGGATGTTGTTAATGAAAAATTGTAAGGTAATAGCCTATGCTTCAAGGGAATCAAAGTGCATGAAAGGAATTAACCTATTCATGATTTGGAATTGCTGTCGTGTTATTTGCACTGAAGATTTGCCATCATTATTTTTGTGGGATATGTTTTGATATGTTTACCAATCATAAGAGTCTGCAATATGTGTTCACTTAAAAAGATCTTAACTTGAGACAAAGAAGGTAGTTAGAACTTTTTAAGGATTAAGATATGAGTGTGCATTATCATCCAGGTAAGGCTAAGGTTGTGGATGATGCTTTGAGTAGGGTGTTATAGGTAGCCTAACTCATGCTGATGATAGGGGTAAGGAGGTGGCTAGGGAGATCCAACGGTTGGCTAAATTGGGGGTTAGGTTCGAAGAGGTTGACAATAGTTGTATTGCGGTTGTTGATGGTTCAAAATCTTCCTTGGTTGATGAGGTTGATGAGGTAAAATCAAAGTAAGATCTTGATCCCTCCTCATTAGAATTGAAGGCCTTGGTGAAAGTGGGCAAGGTGGAGGTTTTCTCCCAAGGGGGAGACGGTGCCCTTAGGTAACAAGGTAGGTTGTGTATGCCTAGTGTTGATGAATTGAGAGAGAAGATTCATGATGAGGCTCATAATTCTTCCTATTCTATTCACCCAGGTTCTTCCAAGATGTATAAGGATTTGAGGGATGTGTTTTGGTAGGGAGGCATGAACAAAGACATTGCTAAATTTGTATTTGATTTTCATAGTTTCCAAAAAGTCAAAGTCAAACATCAAAGGCCAGGTAGCCTAACCTAAGTCAAAGAGATTCCTACTTGGAAGTGGGAGGAGATTAACATGGACTTTATAGTTGGGTTGCCTAAGACTAGAAAGGGTTTTGATTCTATTTGGGTTGTGGTTGATAGAATGACAAAGTCCTCTCATTTCTAACCAGTTAAGACTACCTATGGGACAGAAGACTTGCTAAATTGTACATTCATGAGTTGGTGAGATTGCATGGGGTGCCCTTCTCTATTATGTTGGATCGTGGTGGACAATTCACTTCACAATTTTGGAGATCCTTCCAAAGAGGTCTCAGAACCAAGATAAAGCTTAGTACGATTTTTCACCCTCAAACGGATGGTCAAGCCGAAAGAACTATCCAACTCTTGAGGATATGCTTTTGGATAGTATTTTGGAGTTTAAGGATAGTTGGGATAATCATCTTCCATTAATAAAGTTTGCTTATAATAATAGCTATCATTAAAGAATTGGTATAGCACCTTTAGAGGCTCTCTATGGTAGGTGTTGTAGGTCACCAGTTGGGTGGAATGAAGTGGGAGAAATGGCTTTCTTAGGTCCAGATTTTGTAATGGAGCTATGGAGAAGGTAAGGTTATTAAATAAAGGTTGAAAAAAGCTCAAAGTCGTCAAAAGTCCTATGCTGATGTAAGGAGAAAGGAGCCTGAATTCAAAGTTGGTGATTGGGTCCATTTGAAGGTCTCACCCATGAAGGGTGTGGTGCGTTTTGGTAAAAAGGGTAAATTAAGTCCAAGATTTGTGGGTCCTTATAGTTTGTTGGGAAGGGTTGGTAAGGTGGCCTATGAATTAGAGTTGCCTAGTGAATTGGATTTTGTTCATCCAATTTTCCATGTGTCTATATTGAGGAAGTATGTGGGTGAATCGATGCTATTGTTCCATTAGATGTTGTGCGTGTTGTCGAAGACAACTTGACTTATGAGGAGGTTCTAGTATACATCTTGGATAGGCAAGTGAAGAGGCTAAGAAACAAGGATGTTGGTTTTGTTAAGGTCCTTTGGAGGAATCAACAAGTCGAAAGTGCTACATGGGAGGCCGAAGTGGACATACAAAAGTGATATCCCTATCTCTTACATTCTACTCAATCCTAAGGTACTAACTCTAAGGCCTCTATGTGATTTCAAGTCTTATGTTTCAGGCTCTATGTCATTTGCATGCATTCATGTTTGTATTGACAATGTCCATGGGGATTTTAACACTTATGTCGAGATTTCACAAAAGATGTTTAAGTGTATTGTTGAATTCTTGTTGGGGCTGCTTTCCTCATGATTACCATTCCTGTGTATGTTTCTTTGACATTCGGGGATGAATACTCTCAGGGGGTAGATATTGAAAAGACCACAAAAAGTGCGAAAAAAATGTGCCTAGTAAGTTCCTGGAATCGCACTCAAATTTCGTGTGTGATATCGAAAATTCAACTTCATATTCTTGATCGGGGGGAAGAAGTGACTTGGAAATAGGTCTACAAGAGAATCACAATTTCAAAATCCAAAGTTTTCCTTATATAGGTGTTGATCACGCCCTTGCGCAATGCGACGAGGGCGCGGCTAGTGTTAAAAAGTTGCCAGTTTTGTTGTTCGGTCCAAGGCTTTTGGGTCTTGGGCCTAAGTCTTCGTATGTGTGAAAATAAATATACTTGGCCATATTTTACCTTCATAGCATACAACACATTCCCAATTACTCTCTCAAACACTTAGATAAATATTTCACCCTAAATTTCAGGTCCCAAAACTCAACGGATCTGAAGGATTTCACTCAAACTTCAAGTCTCCATTTCCAATCTTCATCAAAAAATCTCCAAAGTCAAGGATATGGGTTTCAACCATTGGGTCCTTTCAATCATGGTGCCAAAGCATCCTTTTTACCTAATTTACATGTTTTTAGGTTGATTTTACTTATGGGTCTTCTATTATGTATTTGACAATGAAATATGTTAGGGATTTGTGAAAGTGTGACCGTTTAAGCATGTTTTGAGCTATGAATCTTAGATCTATCTTCAGATTTGATGATGTCTTTTGATATATGTTACATGAGGGAATTACCAAGTGTTGGTGAGTGGTTTTACATTAAGTTTTCTTGCTTGTTTTCACATTGAATTGCATGATTTTACACTAGCATTGTATTTGTTAAAATGTACGATTAAAGTATCTTGAGTTGTTGAAGGCCTAATGTTTGGTATATAAGTTAAGTGACTTTATGAGATGAAATATGTAGGTGTGATTCCATGAGAAGTATCTATTGTGTTGTGAGTTGACCATAGCCAATTGATGGGTGATGCTTGAATCAACTTGGATAGGGGTGGTAAGCAATCTACCAATTGAGGGTATGATACCTCAATCATCTCGGATGGGGGTGGTAAGCCATCAACCAATTGAGGGTTTGATATCTTAATTATCTCGGATGGTGTTGGTAAGCCATCAACCAATGGAGGGTTTGATACCTCAATCACTTCCAATGGAGGGTGGTCATGTCCATCCACCAATTGAGGGGTTAATTCCTCAATCACTACTAAGGGGTGGTCCACCTTAAGTTCCAAGTGCTAAGTTTGCTTGGTCTATGATGATGGTTTATTCTTATACTGTAATATGTTCCATATATAAGCATGATTTACTTAGGCATTGATCATACGTGCCATATTGCTATTATGCTATCTATTGCTTATCATTATGCATTTTGACTATGTTGCCTATCTTTTGTTGCATTGTATCCTATATATTAGTGCATTCAAACATACTAACGCATATTCTATACCTACATGATGTCACCATGTAGGAACCAGAGCCCACTTGATCATCCTCCTCCTCCACGTGGTTAGTATGATATCTCTCAAAAAAAGTTAGTGAGTCCTCAACTTCGAGGACATACTTCTCTTTTGATTATGCTATGTATAGATTGTCTTTCCTTTATTGTATGTTTTGACTATGAAGGTGAGCATGGTTGCTTGTCTTGGTCCCCGCTCAGTTCTATGTCTAGAGGTGTTGTTGGACAAGTTAAGTTATGATACTATAAGCCTCGACTCTCTTTGACTCTATGATATTTTATGATATGAAGGATGTCCCTTAGCCCCATGTTCCCTTATTTCTACCCTTTTATTGTAACTTTATTGCTTCCACAACCAAGTATGAGTAATGATATGTTAAGAGGCTTGATTGGGATCTCTTCGGATACCCCATTCACCTTGTCTCGTCTGGGCCCTAGGCTCGGGTCGGGATAGCTACCTTCAAATAGACCTCATCATCAACCTTAAGTGCAAGATCCCTTCTCCTTACATTGGCATAGGACTTTTGCCTACTTTGGGTTATTTTCAACCTCTCTCTCTTATCAACCTCACCTCCTCCATGGCTTCCAAAGCTAGATCTGCACCCAATATAGCCATCTCTCCCACTTCAAACCCCCCAACCGGTGATCTACAACGTCTACCATAAAGGGTCTCAAAAGGAGTCATACCAATGATTGCATGATAGCTATTATTATAAGCGAACTCAATCAATGGAAGATGATTATCCTAACTACCTTTAAATTCTAAAACATAAGTTGTAAGCATATCCTCAAGAGTTTGGATAGTTCTTTCGGCTTGTCCACCTATTTGTGGGAGAAAGGTTGTACTAAGCTTTACGTTGGTTCCAAGACCTCTTTGGAAGGATCTCCAAAGTGTGAAGTGAATTGTGCACCACGATTCGATATGATAGACAAGGGCACCCTATGCAATCTCACTAATTCATGAATATACTATTTAGGATTGTCTTTTGTCCCATAAGTAGTCTTAACTGGAAGGAATTGAGCGGACTTTGTCATTCTATCAACAATAACCCAAATAGAATCAAAACCCTTTCTAGTCTTAGGTAACCCAACTACAAAGTCCATATTAATTTCCTCCCACTTCCAAGTAGGAATCTATATATCTTGGGCGAGGCTGCCCGGCCTTTGATGTTCGGCTTTGACTTATTGGAAACTATGACAACCGAACACAACTTACCAATATCTCTCTTCTTACAGCACCACCAAAAAACTTCCTTCAAATCTCTATACATCTTTGTAGAACTGGGGTGAATAGAATAGGAAGCATTATGAGCTTCATCTAAAATCAACTTCCTCAAGTCATCAACATTAGGCATACATAATCTATCTTGGTACCTAAGGACAACATCTCCCCCTTGGGAGAAAACCTCCACCTTACCATCTCTCCCCAGGATCTTCAACTATAACAAGGTCAGTCAAGATCTTGCTTTGTTTTTACCTCCTTAACCAATGAAGATTTAGACCATCAACCACCACTACAGCCCCATCGTCAAACTCTTCTAACCTAACCCCCAATATAGGCAACCGATGGGCCTCTCTAGACACCTCCTTGCAACTACCATCAATAAGAGCTAGGCTACCTATGGACACCCTACTCAAACCATCAGCCATCACATTTGCCATACCAGAACGATAATGCACACTCATATCATAATCTTTAAGGAGCTCTGACCACCTTATTCGTATCAAGTTAAGATCATTTTGAGTTAACACATGTTGGAGACTCTTATGATTGGAAAACATATCGATATGCACCCCATACAAATAATGACGCCAAATCTTCAAAGCAAATATCATGGCGGCCAACTCAAGATCATGGGTAGGATAATTCTTTTAATGCACCTTAAGTTTTCTAGAGGCATAAGCTATCACTTTACCAATTTGCATCAAAACATAACCCAAACCAACCCTTGAGGCATCAAAATACACAACAAACCCTTCCAACCTTTCCGGTAGAGACAAGATAGGAGCGGAAAGAAGCTTATCCTTCAAGGTTTGGAAACACTTCCAACACTCATCAGTCCATAGAAATTTATCCTTCTTTTTGGACCAACATAGTCGTAGGAGAAGCAATAGAAGGGAATCCATTCACAAACCTCCAGTAATAACTCGCTAAGCCTAAGAAGCTTCTAATATCTAATGGAGTCAAATGTCTAGGCCAATTTCTAATCATCTCCATCTTCTTAGGATCCACCTTATTACCATCCCCCGACATCACATGACCTAGGAAGGTAACCTCTTGCAACCAAAACACGCATTTCTCATATTTAGCATACAACTTCTCTTCCCTTAATCTTTGTAGTACAAGAGTTCAAGTGATCCACATGCTCCTCCTCACTATGGGAATAGATCAAGATATCATCAATAAATACCATCACAACAAAATCAAGGATTAGATTTCTTCAAAAATGGGCAACCATGTCCTTTGGCATCTAGGCCTTGCCACCCCCTCATCACCTCCTTGAGCCTCTTCATTAACATGACCACCTTGTTCTTGAACTCGACCACGTTTACACCTTTTTTGAGCATATGGACAATCAACTATCCTGGGGTCCATCTTTCCACACCCATAGCATGCACCTGTGTTCCCCAAACATGTGCCATCATGTTTCCTCCCACACCATGGGCATATAGGATGAGTCACTCCACCATTATATCGAAGCTTGGCATATTGGAGCCTAACTTGTATTCAGGATCTCTTGGCATTTCTCCCTCCATTCTTACCATTTCAAGTCTCAAGGGTACCCACCAATTGGTTGAGTTTGGTGGTCACAACCTTGGCCAATACCTATAGAGCATTGCGAACCTTTGCACTCTATGTCACCATCCTAAATAGCTTGGGGCATATTTAGAAATGTAACTATTAGGAATTAGTAATAAGCCCTAGAAGACTTAGCTCTAGCACACGACATAGATCATGAAGAAGGGAAACATTTTCTAAGACATCTGTTAGCCTCTTACTCATAGTTGTGGTACGCTTCACAATAATGAATAAGACTCTAATCGACGTGGTGTGTTAGATGCCTAGGACCATTAACAACCAAGTGCTCTGATATCATCTTTGTCAGACTTGGACCTAGGGCCTAGATATGACACGGCGAATGGGAAACCTAAAAGGACCCTAAACAAGCCTCTAAGCATATCATTACACATCCTTGGTTGCAGAAGCAATTAAATAATGACAAGAGATCATAAAATAAGGATAAAGGGGCTAAGGGAGTCTTTCATAGCTTAAAAACATACAAGAGTCGAGAGAGTCAAAGCTTAAAGCATCATTACATAACTTGTCCAACAATACCTCTAGACTTAGAGTTTAGCGGGGGGCAAGACGACTTTTCGGGATAGCCCTCATAGTCAAGAACATACATCAAAGGAAAGAAAGTCTTTTCATGACATAAGACCAATGAAATCATCCCCGGAGTTGAGTACTCGCCAAAATTTGCTTTAAAGATACTACTAGCCACATGGAGGAGGAAGAAGATCAAGTGGAGCTCTGGTTCCGACATGGTAATATCATGTAGGTATAGAGTATGCATTAGTACATTTGAATGCACTAAGTTTGTAGGATGCCATGCAACAATAGGTAGGCAACATAATCGAAATACATAATTAGGCAATAGATGAGCATATAGAAATATGGCATACATGAATGATGCTTGAAATAAACATGCTTATATAGAACATATTACACGTGTAGTATGAGACCATCATTATAGAATCCAAGGCCTACCACCCCTTTGGAAAGGCGATTGAGGTATCAACTCCTCAATTGGTTGATGGTTGTGACAATGCTCCCCCCATCCATGGTGATTGAGGTGTTAACCCCTCAATTGGTTGATGGTTTTCACACCCTACCATCCATGGTAATTGAGGTATCAACCCCTTAATTGGTTGATGGTTTTCACACCCTACCATCCATGGTGATTGACGTATCAACCCCTCGATTGGTTGATGGTCGTCACACACACACCCCATGTATGGTGATTGAGGTATCAACCCCTCAATAAGTTGATAATTGTCAAACCCCACCATCCGTAGTGATTGAGGCATAGCATCCCCGCAATAAGGTGTGGTCAACTTGAAACACTATAGTTACTTTTCATAGAATCAACACATAAATACATTCCATCCATCATCATATAGTCATTTGACTCATAGGTCATACAATAGATCACCAATAAGTCAGAAACCCTTAGCCGAAAATTTTATCAAACACTTGGTGGGAGTGTAATGTAAGTTCAAAATCATGCAAGTCAAGAGTGAAATCATGTGAGAAAACTTAATGTAAATCAATCCATCAACACTTGGTAACACCCTCATGCAAGATACATTAAGACCCCTTATCAAATCTCATCATAGAACATAGGTTTATAACTCAAAACATACTTAAGCAGTCCACATTTCATTAAAACACCAATATTAGTTTATAATTAAATTCATAGTAAGAATACCCATAAGTAAATCAACTTGAAAACACGTAATTTATTTCTTTGATGAAGATTTTATTGAGAACTTAAAGCTTCAGTAAAATTCTTGAGATCCAAAATGAGATTGGGGCACTTGAATTTAGGAAGAATATTTTGTTAAGTATTAGAGAGGGTTTTGGGGAATGTCTTGAATGATACGAGGTTGAAAAATGACTATGTATAGGTGTTTTTACATATAGGAAGGATTATGCCCAAGACCGCAAAGCCTTAAGTCAAGATTAAACAAAAAGACTAGCAACAAAATGTGCTACTCCGTTACGGCTCCGCGTCGCTGAGAGAACATGTACCCTCACTTGAAAGTAAAATTTTCAGAAAACAAAATTTGGCTACGGTTGCTCTATAATCAGGGTTAGACCCATTTCCTACTCAATGTTTCCCCCTGATCAAGAATATGAAGCCGAATTTTTGATATCACACATGGATTTGGGATATATAAAAATTATGATTATGGGCATTTTTAAGGTGCATTTTCGGGCACTTTTGGGGTGTTTCAGTAGGTCTTAAAGATCTTTTACTTGACTCCTTGTGAATGGTCTTGAGGCGTATAGGCCACTCATGTTGGTGCCATCTCTACTTTGCATGTTATCATCCTCCCCTTCTTGAAATGAATTGTAAAATGGAACAGAACATGCAATGTACAGTGATATGATTTTTCGCCAACTTGAGGTATAATATCTTGAAACCATTGAAGCTTAAGCACCATGATATATTTGAAGCGTCTTTTTATGATGCATCAAAGGTAGAAGCGAATTTTAAAGAAGAAAGTCATAAATGACCAGAGGTTCTTCAACTTCAACATGGGATAGAGGTCGAGATAATTGGAAGAAAATATCTTCTAGTGAGAAACCGAACGGTGGTGGTCAATCTACTCAAGTCAAGCTTGATCACAAATCCAAGTCAAGTGAGGAATGACAAGGAGGTAAGTATGCTAAACCTAACTTTCCTCGTCCCTGTACAATTCAATGCTTTAGATGTCAAGGGAGGGGACATATTACTAGTGAGAGTCCTAATATGAGGATGATTCTTGCTCTTGGGATGGGTATATGATCGAAGTTGATGAAGAGAGTGATGAAAAAAATGAGAGTGAGGGAGATAGAGACAAGATAGATACTTCGAAAAGTGAAGAAGAAAGGTTGGATGAGAGGGTCAATTTTTCTTGTTTCATAGGGAAAAGAAAATCTTTGCTTGATAATCATGAAGACTTGAAGGTGAATTCCAATCTTTCATGTGTTGTGAGAAGAATTATGGGAGCCCTTGCCAAAGGAAAACTTGATTGAAGGGAGAATCTATTTCAAGCTAGGTGCAAAATTCAAGATAAAGAGTGTTCTTTAATCATTGATAGTAGAAGTTGCACCAATGTGGTGAGTAGTTCTTTGGTGGAACGTATGGGAATTCCAACAACAAAGCATCCTAACCGTTACAAGCTACAATGGCTCAATAATAGAGGAGTGATGATGGTTGTGATGAAGTGTTTGTGTTCGTTATGATGTTCGTGGGCGTGAAGAAGAAATATTTTTTGTTAAATTTCCAATAATCTTAATGATATTTATATTTTATTCTTATGGAAAATCATCCCATTTCGTTGGCCACTGAAAATTGTGTTCATCTAAATTTTTGTACACTATAAGTTTGCTGAAATTGAAATTTTGAGGTTACGTGAGATGGACTACAAATATGTGGTAGTTGTGTGGAATAGTCATTTTGGGTTTGACTAGTGGAGGAAAAGAATATTCAATGGATAACGTAGTGAAGGCCTGAACAATATAGAGTTGATTTTATGCAATGAATACGAAATGAACCTATGTGGCATGAGAGATGCATCCAATGTGTGAGTGGCATGGAAAAAAGTACAATTAAAAGGTAATGTAGGCATGCTATGTTTTTTAATAAAAAAATATATATTTGAAAAATAGATTGGGGAAGATCCAAACATTGGGAGGAAATAACTGAAATTTTTTGTGTAGTAAATCAAAACTCATGTTTCAATATAGAGAAAGATTTAGAGAAATGAGAATCCCGCTAATTAAATTTGTGATTGCGAATGATATAAATTATTGGGGCCATTTCTCAAGTGAATCTTTTGGCTAATATGTGCAAGTGAAAAATTGGGTGTTAGACTTTGATGTTGTTGAACACATTTTATCAACTAACATTCTTTGTGTTCTACACCCAAATAGGAGAAGAAGAAATATTTATATATGTTAGTGATTCTAGAACTACTCAAGTTCTTAAAATAAAAAGTTCTTAAGTTTTCATATCTATTGGCATTATATGAGGTGCTATATGATATAAATATTAGTGCAATTTAATTCTAATGAAATTTCGGAGGAAATATTGAATAGATGTTTTATTTGAATTTGATGATGTGTTAACAAATGTTGCTATGGGTGATGAGTATTTAATGTATAACTTGTTTGTGGCTAATATTTTTCAAGATGAAAATGATAGTTCTTATGTTAACTTAATTGATTGAGATAATGTTTTGGTACGTTAGACTTATAGTCTATTTATTTTAATAATATGAACTTCAAATGTTACAAACTTATGTGTTTAAGTTTATTATTTTCATATTTTAATAATATGCTTTTCGTATATTTTTATGTTGGAATATCTTTCTAAAGATCAACTTATTAAAAAATGTTGTTTATTTGATTTTATGAAAAACATTTCTAATGTTTGAGAGTAAAAGAGATAATATTGTCACATTAATTGTATAGATTGTAGGGGTTACATTTCTTGAATAGTCTTGATTGTGATCTTTATTATAATGTAGAAGTTACATCTTTTGAAAATATTAGAGGTTACAAATATTATGTGTCACATGTATAGATATTTGTAGATATGTGGTTGATGTGCTTGTTAATAAATTAAATTGCAATATATAGTTTTAAATATAAATTTGTATGTTACATATTAATTTAAAAAGCTTTACAAATTGTGAAAAATCTTTTCACCTATTTTAAAATATTTGAAAGTATAGGGGTATTTTGTAAGTGTAGGGATGTCTTGTGGTTATTATAAATGATCTAGGATCTAAATTTTGATTGTATGCTAATTTAATGTTAATACATATTTGTGGTAATCTATTGTGATGTAATTGAATGCAATATTATAATAATTTGAATTTGATGAAAATATTATTTCTTTTATGGCGTGATTACATTTATCATATTAGTATTGTTGAAAATAAGTTTGGGAATGATAATTTCAAAGAGAGAAAGGATGGTGATAAGTTTTACATCCTACTGAAAATGGTGGTAGTTTATATATTGAAAAGAAAATGGTGTTTATATGAGAGGTACGATAAGGATAGTACCTAATTAATTAAGTATTTTGATTGTACTAGAGGGGTACAATATATGATAATAAGTATATTTAAAAAACTATATATGGTTACCAAGCAATAATAATTCTTGTCAAAATAGTTTTTACAATGGCATAATTAAATAAATGTGGTTGAGATATAGTATGATAAAACAATTGTTATGAGATAAAATTAATTGTGTAGTCGGAGGTGAATCTGATCAATTCACTGACTAAAAGAAACATTGAGGGGAGTGAAACGACACCAAAAAGTGCCCGAAAATGTGCCTTGGAAGTGTTCAGAATCATAATTTCTATATATCAAAATTTGTGCATGATATCGAAAATCTGACTTGATATTCAAGGTCAGGGGGTCAAATTGTGTGAGAAGTGGGTCTAACCCCTATTTAAGAGCAACCGTAGCAAAATTTGAAAATCACAAAAATGCGATTTTCAGTGTGCATCCGTGCCCCTGGCGCAATGGGCCAATGGCACACTATAGTGTTATTCTTGCTGCCAGTTTCTATCTCGGTCCAAGACTTTTTGGTATTGGACCTAAGTGTTCCCATGTGTGAAAGTACCTATACTTAGCCATATTTTACCATCATATCATCCAAAACATTCCCCAATACCCACTCAAGCACTTAGACAAATATTTCACTCCAAATTTCAAGTCCCGAAACTCATCTGGATCTTAAGGTTCTTATTCACGCTTCAAGTCTCCATCTCCATTCTTCATATAGTAATTCTCCGAAGCTAAGGTATGTGGGTTTCAACCACTTGGTCCTCTCACCCATGGAACCCAAGCTTCCTTTTACTTAAAATTACATGGTTTAAAGTTGATTTACTCATGGGTCTTACTTATTATGATGAATTTCACTGCACACTATGTTGGAATTTCATGAAATTGTGAATGTTTTAGCATGTTTTGAGCTATGAATCTAAATCTGTTGTGAGATTCGATGAAGGATTTTGATGTATATATTGCTTGAGGGTGTTACACCAAATTTACTAGCATGATTTCACTCTTGAATTACATGATTTTATACTAGCACTACACACCCGCCAAGTCTTTGATAAAATGTGCGGTTATGATTTCTTGATGAATTTGTAAGTTCAACACATGTTTTATGAGTTGAATGATGATATGATGATGAAAGAAATGTATATATATGATATTATCTCTATAGTGTTTGGATTTGATCAAGTCTCACTCAGAGGGTTGTAGGCCCAGGTAACCATGTTGAGGGGTTTATACCTCGATCGCCTCAGTCAGAAGGTGGTAGGACCATGCAACCGGATCGAGGGGTTTGTACCTTGAAAAATATGTTGAGGAGTTTGTACCTTGATAACCATGTTGAGGTGTTTGTTTCTTATCAACCATGTTGAGGGGTTTGTACCTCATCAACCAATTGAGGGGTTTGTACCTCATTCGCC
Source organism: Solanum ossicruentum (assembly GCA_025774065.1). Classification (NCBI taxonomy): domain Eukaryota; kingdom Viridiplantae; phylum Streptophyta; class Magnoliopsida; order Solanales; family Solanaceae; genus Solanum; species Solanum ossicruentum. Next base: position 18,895 of record JAOTQR010082541.1, on the reverse strand, counting down.
TCTCGAAAGAGGTGCTAGGCCTTAGATATTTGCTAATAATGGTCTCTACTTACACATGTATTATGTACTATATAAGCATGATTTTACTTAAAGCATCATTCCTACATGCCATATTTCTATATGCTTATTCATTATCTATGTTATGCATTTTGTTTATGGTGCTTATTACTTGTTGCATTGTATACTATATACTTAGTATATTCAAATGTACTAATGCATACTCTATGCCTACATGATGTGATTATGTAAGAATCGGAGCCCCACTTGAGTATCCTCCTCCATGTGGTTAGTACGATTTCTTCTAAGCTTGTTGGTGAGTCCTCCATTTCGGGGACAATGTTTATGATCCGACGTTATGTTCTAAGACTATATTTCTTTTATGTATGTATTGACTGTGAGGGTGAGCTTGATTGTTTGTCTTGGTCCCCGCTCTTATCTATGTAGTCAAGGTGTTGTTGGACATGGTATGTATTGAGCCTTGACTCTTTGTTTTGGTTATTATGTTATGAAAGTATTCCTTTAGCCTTTTTCCCTTATTTCTACTCTTATTATATTCTTTAATTGCTTTTGTGACCAATGATGTGTAGTGATATGTTAAGAAGCTTGCTTGGGGTACCCTCGGTTCTCCATGCACCATGTCACGTCTAGGCCCTAGGCTTGGATCGTGACAGGAAGTATGACTTCATTAGTCAAGTTGAGAAGATTGACAAAGATGATTACCCAACCTATGTGATTGGAGATCCCCTGAATTAGGTTCATATGGGTAACAACAAGTCATTAGTTGATCAAGTAAGCACTATATAAATATGTCCCTCCTACAATGTGTGGATATAATGCAACAATCTGCAAGGCAAAATGAGGGATGAGTTAAACTCATAAGCTTAATCATATACTTTATAGGTGGTGTATTGCTCTACAGAATACACTTGATGATTGGACCTATATGAGAGTAAAGTGGTGTTGCTTCTATGAAATTGTAATAGATTTCTAGAGCACTCATGAATACCAGGATACGCGCATAACTTCTTAGCACAAAACTATGAAAACGACAAAGATTGTGCGAGTATAATAGGATAGAATAAGACACTGAGCTTACGAAAGAATTCTTGGTTCATAGAAGTTTTGAACTTCACCAATGATTTTGTAATTTGAAACATGCTTTTATCTAGGTTTGGTTCATAGTCTATGGACACCAGATTAGATGCATTGTGTCACGACCCAAGCCTAGGGCCTAGACGTGATCGGTGAATAGGGAACTCGAAGGAACCCAGCTTGTATTACACATCCTTGGTTGTGAAAGCAAGTGAAATAACCATAAGAGGTAAGCATAAACAAGGGGAAATGGGACTAAGGGTCAACTTCCACATCATAAACATCAAGAAACAAGAGAGTCAAAGCTCATAGCATAGATACATATCGTGTCCAACAACTCCTCTACTACATAAATAAGAGCGGGGGCCAAGAAAAGCAATCGAACTCACACTCATAATAATAAAAATAGGTAATCCAAACATACAAGGCATATTAACATAATCTTGAGAGAAGATAAATATTTTCCCCAGACTTGAGGACTCACCATAAGCTAACTTGAACAATCCATCTAGCCACGAGGAGAATCAATGGGATCTCCGATTCCTACATGGTGATATCATGTAGGCATAGAGTATGCGTTAGTATGTTTGAATGTACTAAGTATGTAGGATGTAATGCAACAAGAGATAGGAATCATAAGCAAAATGCATGACAATAAGCAATGAATAACATACTAACAATATGACATGTATGAATAATGCTAGAAGTAAAACCATTCTTATATAGAACATAATACAAGTGTAAGGAGTGACCATCATAGTGCAAGCCAAGGCCTACCACTCTCTTGGATAGGCGCATGAGGTACGAACCCCTTCATGAGGTTGATGAAGTACAAACCGCCCACTGAGGTTAACGGAGTACTAATCCCCCATCAAGGTTGATAGTGTACAAACCCCCCATCAAGGTTGATCGAACCAACCCCCAACAAGGTTATCTGGGCCTACCATCCACAGAGCTAGGCGACCAAGGTACCAATCCTTTGATAGGTTACTCGGGCCTACAACCCTCCGAGCTAGGCTTGGTCATCTCCAACACTATACAGAGATAATCTCATATATATACACACACATACACACACACACATAGCTTTCATCATCAGATATACACATTCCTTTTCATCATCATTTGAACATTATTTCATCATCATATAGTCATTCAATTTATTAGACATGCATTGGACCTTCAAATCCTTAAAAATCCATAACCAGACATTTTATCAAACACTTAGAGGGTGTGTAATACTAGTGTAAAACTATGCAATTCAAGAGTGAAATCATGCTAGAAAAATCACTGTAAAGTGATCAATAGATACTTGGTAACACCCTCAAATAATATACATCACGATTCTTCATCAATTCTCATAATAGACCTTAGATTCATAGCTCCAAACATAGTCAAAAAGTCATAATTTCATAAACCCCAACATAGTGTGCAGTGATTTTCATAATAGATAAGACCCATGAATAAATCAACTTTAAATCATGCAATTATGAGTAAAAAGAGCTTGGGTATCATGGATGAAAGGAACCCATGAAATAAACCCACATACCTTAGTTTTGGAAATGAACTTGATGAAGATTGGAGATGGAGACTTGAAGCTTGGTTGGATTCCTTAAGATCCAGAGAGGGTTTTGGCACTTGAATCTTGAGAGAAATATAAGCCTAAATGTTTGAGTGAGTATACGGGCAATTTTTATGAATGATATGAAGGTAAAAAAATGGCTAAGTATAGATAGTTTCTCGTTTGTGAAGGCTTAGGCCCAAGACCCAAAGGTCTTGAACCGAGATGGAAAAACTACATAAAATTACTTAGAAAAATAGCACTGGCACATTGCCCCATTGATGCGCAGATGCTACTAGAATTTGCCACTTCGATAATTGAGATTATGAACTGTTCGCTCTAAAATTGGGGTTAGACCCTCTCCCCCCTAAATTTGACCCCCTGAACAAAAATATGAAGTCAGATTTTTGAACTAATGCACAGATTTTTAGATATATGGAAATTACGATTTTCAGACACTTTTGACGCACATATTCAGGCACTTTCTTGGGACTTTACAATATCTCTCCCTTGGAAACACTCTTCCCCAAATGTCAAAGAAATGGACAAGAGAAGAGTAGTCACAATGAGATCAGCCCCAACAAGAATGCAACAACACATTTAAATCACCTTTTTCAAACTCTCAACATAAGTGTTAAAATCACCATGATCTTTCTCAATATAATCATGAATGCATGAAATCATATAGGGAATGAAACATAAGACTTGGAATTCAATAAAGGAATTGACGTGTTATCATAAGCTTGAATAGAATGAAAGAGTTTTGAATATTGCTCCACCATGCCCATTCCGGCTCCCCGAGAGACACTTCCAACTTGGCAATCCTTCCCAAGGGCTTTGATAAACACTACCCTATTACAAATCAACCTTTACTCATATCCACCAAACTTCTACACCATACCTTTTCATAGGCCAACTCATCCCCCACAACGTACACAACCTCAAGAGTCCTATAACACTTGAGTTAGCAACATACCTTCTCAATCATAGAACCATGAAGAACCTATCTTATCCAAAGGCAATTCCCATTTGTATGCAACATCACTAACCTTCCTCAACACCCTCTGAAGACTTAAAAATCATAAATCCAATTCCCTCTTCACAGGGGCAAACCACACCTTTCATGAGCAAAACCTTCAGTTAGCCCACATCACTAACTTTGAGTTCAAGCTCTCTTCAACTCACTTCGACATAAGACTTTTGATGACCTTAGGTTTCTTCATCCTTTCCTTATCAACCTCACCTCCTCCATATCCGTGATATCTGATTTGAACCCAACAAGGTCGTATCTCCTAGTTCAAACCAGCCAACCGGTGATCTACAATGCCTACCATAAATATAGCCTCAAAAAGAGCCATACCAATGCTAGAATGATAGTTGTTGCTATAGCAAACACAATCAATGGAAGATGATCATCTCAACTATACTTAAGCTCTAATACACAAGCCCTAAGCATATCCTCGAGTAATCTCACCAACTCATGAATATACAATTTAGTGTACTCTTTGGCACCATAAGTAGTCTTAACCGGTAGAAAATGAGCCAATTTCGTCATACTATTAACCACCCCAAATGGAAGAAAAACCCCTTCTAGTATTGGGTAATCCAACCACAAAATCCATGTCAATTTCCTCCTACTTCCACATAGGGATCTCTATGTCTTAGGTTAGGCCACTCGGCCTTTGGTGCTCAACTTTATCTTGTTAACAAGTATGATAATTGTAAACAAATTTGGCAATGTCGCTCTTCATGCCTCCTCACCAATACATATCCCTCAAGTCTATATATATCTTGGTAGAATTGGGATGGAATAGGAAAAATTTTGGCCTCATCAAGGATCTTTTCTATCAAGCCATCAACACAAAGTATACACAACCTACCTTTGTACCTAAGGGCACCATCTCCCTTTGGGAGAGAACTTCCTCTCTATGATCTTTTTACCCAAAACTTCCAACTCTAATAAAGTGGAATCAAGGCCATGCTTAAACTAGGCCTCTTCAACCAAAGAAATTTTGGAACCATCAAGAATACTACACCTCCATGCTAAACTTCCTCCAACCTAAACCCAACCTTGCCAACCAATGGACCTTCCTAATCACATGTTGGCCTCCATCATCCACACATGCTCTAGTAACCATAGGCACCTTACTTATAGCATCAACCACAACATTAGTCTTATCGGGACGAAATTACACACGCATATCACAGTCCTTAAGAAGTTCTAACCATCTTCTCATGTCAAGCTAAGATCCCTCTAAGTGCGCACATATTGGAGACGCTAGTGAAGGTAAACACATCAACATGTACCCTATAAAACCAATGACATCAAATTCGAAGCAAATATACAGCGGCCAACTCAGAGTCGTAGGTAGGATGACCCTTCTCATGCATCTCAAATTATCTAAAAGTATAGACTTCCTCCTGACTATCTTGCACCAACATACAACCCAAAGCCATCCAGATAACATCACAATAAACAACAACCTTTCCAAACCTTTCGGTAGAGACAACATAGGAGCAGACACAAACTTAGCCTTTTTTTGGATCAACTTAGTCATGCGAGAAGCAATAGAAGAGGAACCATTCACAAACCTCCAATGGTATCCCGCTAAGTCCAAAAAATTCCTAACATCTAAGGGAGTCAAAGGTCTAGGCCAATTTCTAATCACATACATCTCCTTAAGATCAATCTTAATACCATCGTCCGATTTCACAGGACCTTGGGACGTAAACTCCTTTAACCACATTTCACACTTCACATACTTAGTATAGAACTCCTCTTACCCAAAGATTTGCAACATTACCCCCAAAAGGTTCACAAGCTCTAAATAAATCCATGCTTCATCACTAGAGACCACCACAAACATAACAAGGTAGGGACTAGAGACCCTATTTCATAGAACCAATAAACATCACCGGTGCATAAGCCAACCAAATAACTCCAAAATACTAGAAAGGCTCACTCCTATTACGAAAGGACACTTAGGGATACTACCTATCCTCATCATCACTTAGGAACAAAACCCAAACCAAAGGTCAAGCTTAGAGAAGTGACTAACCCATTGTAGTTTACAAAATATATAGACCATTCTTAACCATCATATTACAACCTTATAGGTTCTACAATCAAAGGAGACACAATATGCAAGTAGCCGAACCACGTCAAGACCTCCAATCCAACAAACTAAACTCAACCAAAATCACAAGACAAGACCCTATGCAATAAGTACATGGGGGCAATCCCTTAGAGATTAATTATACCTTAAGACAAGGAACAAAATTACACCTTGGCAACCACATTACCAGCCCCCCACTCAAGGATGGACTTAATAGAGAATCGAAACTTAACTCTATGGGCCCCACATCAAGAAAGACACAACATGCATGAAACTAATCCACCTCAATTATAACATCAAGGTCCACCACAATAAATCAAACAAGTCTCAAGGTAAGAACTAATGCAATATGAACATAGAGCAATACACATGAACTCCTAAATAATAATAGGCTCACTGATGAGCTAGACACCAAAGAGTGTTTGAGACACACATAAGCCCCACTACCAACCCTACGAATAATGAAAGAAATAGAGGCACACCGGAACATCAATGCAAACACATCAAAGTCAAAGGAAATTTCAACATACCGGTAGCAACATCGGGTACCTTATCCCCTTCTTGAGCTACTTGGTCAATATGACCACCTTGATCTAAGGATCGACCACCTTTACACTTCCTTCGAACATACGGACAATCCACTAGCTTGTGACCCACTTCACTACATCCATAACAAGCATTGGTCTTTCCCAAGCATGGGCCACTATGGTACTTCCCACAACTTTGGTACTTGGGGTTAGTCATACTACCATCACCTCCTTTACTCTTAGTGCACCTATGAGGACAATTCTCCCTCTTATGTCTGACTTTGCCGCAGTCGAAACAAGTATTGGTGCCTTTGAAACATGGACCCTATGAAACTTGCCACATGTTACAAACATTGCATAACCTCTATCCTTGAGACTTTGGAACTTTCCTATAATATGTGCCCGCTTAGGCTCATTGCCTTTCCTCTTACCAATAGAAGCCTCAGGAGCACTCACTTGTTGATTGAGGTGAGTTGCCAACCTTGTTGCCGCTTTAGCCAATACCTATAAAGCATTACAAACCTCTGTATTCGTCAAATCACCATCTCGAGTAGCTTGAGACATATCCTGTAATGTAATGTTTAGGGATTAGCAATAAGACCTAGGGGACAGAACTTTATCGCACGACATATATAATGAAGAAGTGAAACATTCCTTAGATGCCTCATAGCCTCCTATTTATAGTTGTGGCATGCTTCACAACCATGAAAAGGACTTTAATCGATGAGGTATGTTAGAAGTCGAGGATCTAACAACCTAGTGCTCTAATACCACCTTTGTTAAGATCCAAGCCTATGGCCTAAACATGAGCAGTGAATAGGGAACACTAAGGAACCCCAAATAAGCCTCATAGCATATCATTACACATCCTTGGTCATGGAAGCAAGTAAAATGACAATAAGAGATAAGCATAAACAAGGGGAAATGGGACTAAGGGTGAACTTCCATATCACAAACATCAACAAACAAGAGATTCAAAACTCATAGCATAGATACATATTATGTCCGACAATACCTCTACTACATAGATAAGAGCAGGGGCCAAGACAAGCAATCGGGCTCTCCATCATGATAATAATAATAGGTAATCTAAACATACAAGACATAGTCTAAACATAAGCTTGAGAGAAGATAGATATTGGCCGGGACTTAAAGACTCACCACAAGCTAACTTGATCAATCCATTTAACCACGAGAAGAATCAATGAGAGCTCCGATTCCTACATGGTAATATCATGTAGACATAGAGTATGCATTAGTACGATTGAATGTACTAAGTAAGTAGGATGCAATGTAACAAGAAATAGACATCATAGGCAAAATGCATAATCATAAGCAATAAATAACATTCTAACGATATGATATGTATGAATGATGCTTGAAGTAAAATCAAGCTTATATAGAACATAATAGGAGCATGAAGAGTTACCATTAGTGCAAGACAAGGCCTAGTACCCAATTGGATAGGTGCATGAGGTATGAACACCTTCATGAGGTTGATGTAGTACAAACCCCCAACTGAGGTTGACGGAGTACAAACCCCCTATCAAGGTTGATGGGTACCAACCCCCAACAAGGTTACCCGGGCCTACAACCCCCGAGCTAGGCGGCCAAGGTACAAACCCCTCGATAGGTTACCTGGGCCTACAACCCCCCGAGCTAGGCTTGGTCATCCCCAACACTATGTAGAGATAATATCATATACACACACACACACACACACACACATACACACATACACACTCCTTTCATCATCATTCCATCATTATTTAATCATCATTTCATCATCATATAGTCATTCAACTCATAAGACATGCATTGGACTTTCAATTCCTCAAGAATCCATAACCATACATTTTATCAAACACTTAGAGGGTGTGTACTACTAGTATAAAATCATAAAATTAATGAGTGAATTCATTGTAGAAAAATCATTGTAAAGCCATCAATAGATACTTGGTAACATCCTCCAACAGTATACATCAAGATACTTCATCAATTCTCAAAATAGACCTTAAATTCAAAGCTCCAAATATAGTAAAACATTCACAAATTCATAAACCCCAACATAGTGTGTAGTGATTTTAATAATAGATAATACCCATGAATAAATCACCTTTAAATCATACAATTTTGAGTAAAAAGAACTTGGGTATCATGAGTGAAAGGAATCCATGAAAGAAACCCATATACCTTAGCTTTGGAGATGAACTTGATGAATCTAGGAGATGGAGACTTGAAGCTTGGTTGAATTCCTTGGGTTTTAGCACTTGAATCTTGAGAGAAATATAAGCCTAAATGTTTGAATGAATATTGGGGAATGTTTTTGAATGATATCAGGGTGAAAAAATGGCTAAATATAGGTATTTTCTTGTGTGGGAAGGCTTAGGCTCAAGACCCAAAAGCCTTGGACCAAGATGGAAAAACTAGAAAAAATTACTTAGAAAAATAGCACTGGCCCGTCACGCCAGTTACGCGCAGATGCTACTGGAATTCGCCACTTTGAAATTTTAAATTGTGAGTCATTCACTCTAAAATCGGGTTTAGACCCTCACCCCCCTAAATTTGACCCTTGAACAAGAATATGAAGTTGGATTTATGAAATAACATACGAATTTATATATATATGAAAATTAGGATTCTGGGAACTTCTGAGGCACATTTTCGAGCACTTTTGGGGTCGTTACACATTGTAATCATATGTGAAAACCCTGCAAAACCATCTTATTTTATTCTATTCATTAAATATTATTTTTGTCATATGTAGGGGATTGTTGGAAAAAATGATTTTAGTATCTCAAAAATATATTTTTATCTAATATTATTTTTTCATTTTAATATATTATTAATTAGTCTTGAATGGATTGTTAACAGGATAATATTAATGCCTTTTTAATGTTATTTAAACCATATAAATGTGTCATAATACTCTGCCTTAGTTGTATACATTTATTATTAAAAGGTGAAATATTTTTTTGTATATAGCGATTATCTTCTTGAGAAGAGAAAGAGTGAGACAATATATTATATTAAAAAATTCCTTCTTCTATATTGATATATACATGTTGGTACTGATGGGTTTTTCTACGTTATTCTTTGTTAGATTCTGGCTCCTATTTTGATACTAGAAGAGCTTATTGAGTCCTTGGGGATACACCTATACCGGGTGAAATATCCTTAAGGATAGTATCTTTTGACATGTCTCAAGCTATGTGAATTTCCGACAAGTGTTCATGATGATGTTCGTGATGAAGTGTTCGTGTTCGTGATGATGTTCGTGGGCATGAAGAAGAAGCATTTTCCATAAAATTTCCAACAATTGTAATTATCAACTATCCGCTATGCATGCTCCCTCTCAACCCTATTTCTCTATGTTTATAGTTGTGGTAACTGAGACCTTCTAGTCTTGATCCCTAAATTTGGAATCTATGACTTGTCCATATTTATTTGGTTTCTAACAATGCTTGGTACATCACTGAATGTGTTGAACTCTTTTATTTGTTGTGTGATTAGTTCTTAGGTGGTTGAGTATACTTGATTATTATTTATTTGATTGATTGCCCTATTACTTGTCCTATAGTTTCCTTATTTTCATGTTAGATATATAGTTCTTTTATCTGTGAAGCTCAGTTAGCTAATTCCTACAGAGTACCGAGTGTTTGGTACTCATACTATACTTCTGTTCTTATAGATCGTTGTGCAAGTTTCCGTTGTTGACTTTCTTTTGTGAAGAGCTACTGTGGATTTCAGACACTGGATTGAGGTTCTAGAATCTGAAGTTGTTGATTTCTATTCCGTTGTTTGTAGGCTATTATTTAATTTGTATTCAGAGATGGACAGTACTAATTGTATTTTGAAAGAGATTTTATATAGATATTTTATTTATTAGAAGATTGATTATTGACTTGTGTCATGTCTTGTGGTGGACTGCTATTTATTATTTCTTCAACTGTGTATTTTTGTTCCTTAATTTGAAATCATTTACTTCTTATCGTTATCTCAACTAGATAGTCCATTGTCTATGGCTTCAGGCTATGGGTTAGTATTACCTATCAATGGATTGGGTAGGTACCATCACAACCTGATGGGTCGAGTGGTGGCATACAATATCTCCTAAGTAAGACTCAGTGATACAATGTAAACTGTTGCACTTAGAGATACAATGTAAACTGTTGCTCATAGAGTGTACCATGTTATTTATATCTCTAAGGAAATTTTTAAAGAGGTCATTTAAAAAAATACATATTAGCATAGATAAAAAGGTCATGATCGAACATTTTGGAGGTCAATAAATAAAGATCGAAATTTTGGGGTACAAATATTCAACTTAAACAATTTTACGGACACTAGGCTTAATTCTCTCTCTCTCTTTTTTTTAAAGAACTTGAATACTTTATTCAATATAATTAATATGTAAAGGTTTTAATATAAATGAGTGGTTTCTTCACTTATGTTAATCATTTAACTTAAGTCAATTGTCTACTTGTAAAGTTTATGTAACACCCAAAATTAATCCTAGTTTGGACCTAACCTAAAACAAAGGGAAAATTCCAAAATAATGGTCTATAGAAAACCTGGTCCGCATCAAATTTTCTATGTGGAATTTTTGGGGAAAGTTTGTGAACCAAAAGACTGCTTGCCAAGTTCGCATTACCTGTTTTCTCAATCTCAAGTATCCATTTTTCAGTTTTAAGTGAAGGACATTCTAATCTTTTTTTCTACCATTCTATACTTATCCCACGTCATTTTAAATACAAAATTAGCCCTTTATCAGTACCTAAATGCTACTTTACTCTCACTACAATTAAAAGCTTTCGTGAGCAAGGATTGGAGAGAAAGGGAGTAAAAGGAGGCTTGGGTATCATGGGTGAAAAGAACACATGAAAGCAACCCACATACCTTAGCTTAGAGATGAACTTGGTGAACACTGGAGATGGAGACTTGAAGCTTGAAGAAGAACCTTGAAGGAGAACCTTAGCTAGGGATGAGGGTTTAGGACTTGAGTTTGGGAGTGAAAATATGACTAAGTGTTTGATGACTATTGTAAAATATTTAGGAAGATATGAGGGTGAAATTTGGCTAAGTATAGGTAAAAACATGTTTGGGAACACTTAGGCACAAGACTTAGAAGTCTTGGAATGAACTAAAAAAATAGTCCCCAAATCAACTGGTGTGCCTTATGAGGGCAACGCGAAAATCCCACTAGAATTTGCATTCTTGAAATTTCATAATTGCTAATCTTTCACTCTTAATCAGGGTTAGACCCATTTTCACCTAATTTGGACCCCCTGAACAAGAATATGAAGTTAGATTTTTGAAATAGCCAATTTATTTAGATATATATGGAAGTTAAAATTATGGGCATTCCGAGGCATGTTTTCGGGCACTTGTTTAGGTCATTTCGATGGAGTAGCTCAGAATTTTGAGATACTAGTGTAGAAATAGGAGATGATCAACATGGACTTTCTCATGGATTTACCGAGGTCTTGTAGACAACATGATTTGATTTGGGTGATGGTTCATAGGATTACTAAGTCTAGTCATTTCTGAGCAGTTAAGACGACTGACACCATGGAGAATTATGTCTAACTCTATATCAGGGAGCTTGTCAGATTACATGAAGTCCCTTTATCAATCATCTCTGATAGAGGAGCCCAATTCATCGCTCAGTTTTTGAGATCATTTCAAAAGGGTTTAGGTAAGAAGGTGCTACTCATCACAGCTTTCCACCCTCAGATAGATGGCGAGGCAGAGCACATTATTCAGACTCTGAAGGATATGTTGAGAGCCTGCGCCATTGGCTTTAAGGGTAATTGGGATGACCACTTGCAATTGATAGAGTTCGCCTATAACAACAGTTTTCATTCGAGTATTCAATTGGCCCAATATGACGCACTTTATGGGAAGAGGTACTGGTCATCGATTGGATAGTTTGAGGTAGATAAAGCAGAGTTGATTGGTCCAAACATAGTTCATCAAGTGATGGAAAAAGTGAAAGTCATTCTGGAAAGGTTGAGGGCCACACAGCGTCGACAGAAGTCCCATATAGATATAAGAAAGAGAGACTTGGAGTTCGAGGTCATTGATTTGGTGTTCCTGAAGGTATCACCCATGAAGGGTGTGATGAGATTTGGAAAGAAAAGGGAAGATGAGTCTGAGGTGCATTGGCCCTTATTAGTTTATAAAGAGGGTAGGCAAGGTGACATATGAGTTAGAGTTACCGTCAGAGTTTGAGGCCATTCACCCAGTTTTTCACATTTCCATGCTCAAGAAGCATTTGGGGGATCCACAATTGGTTGTGGCTGTTGAAAGTATTCGAGTGAGGGACATCCTGAGTTATGAATAGGTTCCTGTTCAAATCCTTGATTGGAAGGTTTGAAAGTTGAGAACTAAAGAGGTTGCATCTATTAAAGTATTATGGAGGAACCAATTTATAGAGGAAGCTACTTGGGAGGGGAGGAGGACATTAAGGCCAAGTATCCTCATTTTTCATATGATAGATGATAGGGTTCTAGAGTCCCAGTAAGGATTGGTGTGATTTGATGACTATTTGACTCCATTACTTGCTGAATTTGTTGTTTGTTGATTGCATGAGTGAGATGAGATTTGGCTGACTGTTAGAGTCCATAGTGAGATTCGTGCATTGTCCTTAATTCCTATCTTTCTCATTTGAGGATGAATGATCCCAAGGGGGAGATAATGTAACACCCCCTAATTCTTCCTATCTGATTTGGAGTAAAGGCGTAGATGATGTTGAGGTGATCATAAGAAAATTCTAAGAAAAAGCTGAAGGATTACACCTACGAGGGTCACTATGAGTGGTAGAAGGGGATTACGAATCAAACTGAGGGGTTTCTTAGAGAATTTCAGCAACATAGAATTTCAGGACCCTTCAGATACGAGGTGAGGTTATAGCCCATAAAGAGAACTAAGACTCGTAGTTGGTGGTTTCATAGAAGGTTCCATTGTTTCATGTTTCAAGGCCCTTGCAGCTACAGAGGCCAGTTACAACTCATAGTATGGACTACAACTCGTAACAAAGGGTTTCACAGAAGCTTCCAATAATTTAGGATTTTGAGACTCCCATTCTATAAGGAGCAGTTACTACCCATAGTAAGGACTATGAGTCATAGTAGGGGTTTAGTAGGCCCTGTCGATAGTATTTTTTTAGGGGTATTTTTGTCTATTCTGATTCCCTTTAACTAAAACCCCCCCATAAATTTAGGTTTTATAAAGCCTTAGAATGTAACCCTAAAGGTATTTTTCACCTCATTCTACACTTGGATTTCTTGAGAATAAAGAGGAGAAAAGAAAAGAGTAAGAGTTGAGCAATCCAAGAGCAAGGCATTGGGCGAGGATCGATTATTCTTTGATTTCCAAGTATGTAAGGCTTACTGAATTGTGGTTTCCTTTCTGCACACTCCCTTTCTATTATTTTGAGTCAAGATTTGAGAAGAGTTGAGATTTTTGTGAAATCTCTCCTATTTTGATACTATATTGTTGTATTAATCATGAGGTCCCATTTTATTACTTGAGAAAATTGCTATATTACATCAGTATTGACATGAGATTTGTACATTTATTTTACACTTGGCTACATGAGTCCTACATTACATGATTTAGCAAACAATGAGTTTGCGGTTGAGGTTGAATACATGAGTTGAGTAATTTAAGTATGATTGAGCATGAGATGTATGTTACATTGATGTCATTTACATTACTACACATGATATCTTACTTGCATTACATGATGAGTAAATTGGTAAGTCCAAATGACCATATTGAGTTGAGTTTGATTGAGTTGTTAAATAATTAAGGCGAGTTGATTGATGACTTGATTGACGAGATGATAGATAAGTTGAAATTTATGAGATAATTGATGAGTTGAGATTGATGAGATGATGATAAGTTGATTGGCGTGTTGAGCATATTTTAATCTTGGGAGGGGTGTTGCACTGAGTGAGGAGCGAGAATACTCCTACTTTAATACACAAAACTATGTTGTTAGTATAGGATACTCATTACAACTAGTTTGGAGACTCTTGTCCTGCAAGTGGACACTTATTTTTGATCCAAGAGAGAGTTGATCGCTTTTTTCCATGGCAGGTAAAGGGAGGGCATGGCAATGATGCTGATTAATTGTACATCACCTAATTAAAGGTGGTAGAATGATGACGTCGGTTAAGAAAAACTCCCAAGAAAAACCTTTATTGAACTTGACATTTACAAATTGAGTTTATAACTACTGGGCTATTTTACTGAGCTTACTCTTAAAAAGCATTGTTTTACTATGAAACTTTCATAATCTGATTTGAGCATGAGTTGTTGAGTAGAGAGGAGTGAGTCGAGCTTTACTTTCCTTGAGCTACATAAAGTATATTCCATATACTGGCATCCATTTTGTGTCTGCATCATTTTATGATGCAGATATAACATATAGAGGATCTCAGCACACGCACCGTTGAGGTTTAGATTCAGTACATTCCTAGAGTTGGTTAGCGCTCCTTGTTCTCTAGAGGAGCCCTTGTTTATGAACTTGAATTAGTCTATCTTTCCTTTCTTTGAGTGGGGTGTTCATGGACTGTCATGGCACCATCAAGATTATTGAATTGAGGCTTTGTAGACTATGAGTATGAAGTATGGAGTTGATGTATCTAAACCTATTTTTATTTTGAAAACTATGATATATTAGAGATATGTATTCTTATCTTTATTGGAGATTCTTATTTAGTATTGCTCTTCAGCTGTTAAGTATGTTATGACGATGAGGCCAAGATGTACGTTCGGGGGCTAACAATAGTCTCTGAGTGCCAGGCACACCAAGGGTACCCTCCCAGGGCGTGATACCTAGACTTGTACATGAGCCGAAGCCATTGATTTAGGGGCTTATAGATTCTTCTGGGGACATTGGTGAGTATCAGTGGTTCAGACATTCTGCACTCTCCTTCTATTCTCTTGGCCATCTTTTTTGTTCAGACTTATATATATATAGGAGGTTACTCTGGCTATGTGTATATATATATATATGTTTAAAGTCTATAGTAGCTCTATACAGGTTACTTTCTTTCTGGTTCTAGGTAGATTGGGATTATCTGACTTATAAGTTACCAGAATCGTTATGATTAGTCACTTAGAATAGGTACCATGGTTTTGGGTTGGCTTACCTGTAGGTCGGATCTACCAAGCACTATCATGACATGAGAGTTCGGGTCATGAGAAGGTTGTATCAAAGCTTGAGGTTCACTAATCTTATTTGTATAGAGCTACTATTTAGTAGCGTCCTATGGATGGGTACAGAGATATCAATGACTTATCTTCAGGAAGTTGTGGGATGAAAAGGAAACTCCCCCTTGATGTTGAATATGCTCATATGGTGTTGCAAAAGGTTCATTGATTCAGGAAGCTGATTATTCCATCCTTTCATAGATAAGTCTCGCAGAGACTAGACTCCGGGTAGAGATAGGGTTGTTCCATAAATCCCCAAAGAGGAGAAAACTGCAAACCTTGCAGAATAGTGATAGGATCTCCAGCAACCCCACAGCCGAATGCCCTAGTTTCCCCATAGGCCTCAGCCACTTTTGTGATTACTCAAGAAGTAGAAGAGGTCATTGAGCAGTAGATAGTTGCACTCAAAGGCAGTCAACTAGGCCCAGTTCGTTCAGCATTAGTTAAGTTTGATATGTCTGCTTGAGTTACCAATCAAGTCATGAGGGTAGCGGGGTAAGGACAAATGAGCACAACATGACAAAGATTTTGGTGAATGCCAATATGGATTCGGGGAACTATGGGTAGGTCACTATTAAGGTTTTAGGTAGGGCATCTTATTTAGATAGTCAAAGCTCTATAGCCTTAGAGGTCGATGATACTAGATGTCGTATTCAACATCGTAGAGCCTGAGCTTCCCCAGGGTGTTATGTTTGTGAAACATGAAATCATTGGTGCAAAGAGTGCTCTAAGCATAGAGCAGCGTGCATAGCTCCATAGGCCACCAGATTAGCTCCCCCACCGACTATTAGGGCTAGAGGTTAGGATCTAGGTCATAGGAGTGACACTAGATAAGGAAGTCATAGGCCCATTCTTGTTTAGCCCCAACTCCGTTAGAGCCAAGACTTCAAATGAGTCTGCTATAGGCATTACTATTTTATGTCAGTCACCATCTTTATGTTTATTTGATAATTATTCTACCTTCTTATGTGTATCTGTTATTATACCACTTGCTTGAGTATGAGATCTGAGTCTTTTTTATCCTAGATTCAAGTATGTGGATGATTCTGTAGTGAGGGATTTGATATGTAGTTTTGGAGTCGTGACTCTTCAGGGTTGTGAAATTAGGGAAGGCTTGATATTGTCGGATGGACTTGATCTTGATATTCTCCTGTGTATGGATTATTAGCTCTAGATCATGTCACAATAGATAATTAACACAAGATGATTACCTTGGCTAAGCTGAATACATCTCTAGTAATGGGACGAGGTCTTTAATTAGTCGTACATCAACTGATATAGTGTTCTACATTTAGGCCCAGAGATTGTCCTGATCGATTGTTTACATACTTGGCCTATCTTGTGATATGACAGTTAAGGCCCTATTGCGGGAGGCTGTTCTAGTAGTTGTGAGTTCTTAGATATGTTTTCTACTAATTTTCCTAATTATTTCCAGAGAGAGATGTCGATTCTACTATAGCGTTCAGATAGCCATCCATGGAGGATCAGGGCGAAAGATATCCCAAAAATTGCATTCCAGACCAATTATGTCCATTATGAGTTTCTGATTAGATCTTTTGGGCTGACTAATACCCTATTGTGTTTATGGATCTAACGACTTGTATGTACCAATCACATTTATTATAGTTCGCCTGTTGAGGACTCTACTTGCTAGGGGTTGATTGGTTAAGTACTATAGTGCTTTGATTGATATGTTAGATGTTAGAATTGCTAAACCTTAGTCTTTTCAAACAATATGAATCAGGTTTGATTGCAAAGGCTAGCTATAAGTTTTATAATGTTGATTTGGGGTAGTTGTGGTTATTTTATTTTAGGGCCAATGGGTGTTGAGTAGTAGTGGTTTACTTTTCTTGTTCGTAGTTCTTTGTTGTGATTAATAGAAGATAGTTGCTAAGGACCGTGGCTGGGAGTGTGATATACACCTTTATACAGAGGAAGGTATAAGGAGGCTAGTGGTGATTGATATATTGGGTATTTGCTATATGTGTGAAGATTTGATGGTTGTCGAGAGTTTAACTTATTAGTATATTGATTGTCTACTTCATCTTAGAGCAATTGTTATTATGTCAAGGCTACTCATGACTTTTATGTCAATAGTATGTTATATTAAGATAGTCTCCACACTACTTGTTACGTCAATAGTCTGTTATATTGAGATGGTGTCCAAAATACTTCTTATGTCAGTAGTGTAGGCAAGTTAAAGCTGTGTATACGGGGGAAGCTCTCCATCCTATTTGTGTCTTCAAGTATGACATTATTCTTACTTATAAGTATGCAAAAAGTTTTTAGTGAGGGATCCTATCATGACCTTCTAGGTCATTTTTGGGTTTCCGAGATTATCTTATTGGTTTTGGCATGTGCATAGTTACCTCAGACCATTTTGACTTGTTTGGATTGTCATTGAGGTTGTTGGCTGATTCATTTGTGAGTTATGTAGTTTTTTAAGTTGAACAGAAGATTATAACTGTAAAATGAGTTTTCTAGTAAAGTCCTAGTAATAACCTCGAAGTAGAACTCTGACAATTCTATTAGCTCCAAAACAGCAAAATTAAGCTACGAGCATATTCGGTACAATTATATTGTGTTTTACAAATTTAGCTGCTGGAACAAGTCAATAATTTACTTTAGTCAATCCCTCGTTAAATGTTCTCTAAACAAGAATTTTGATAGTGTGATCAGGTATAAACATCGAGCTTGGTCTAGAATGATCCATTATTTGATACCAAGGACTTTTGGATGTGGTTTGACCCCCTTCCCCCCAGGGTCTTTTTCGTTAAAAGTTGCATCTAAGAAAGGGTGACCCACATTAGATCGTAATAATCTCCAGTGGGAATTTCATCTATGTCATTGGTTCCATAATGATGATGTCATTAGAATTACATAGATCATTTCTGAAAATTGGAGTCAGAACAAGCCCGAAATAGCAAAAAGGGAAATAGAAAGGTTGCTGAGTTGAAGGGGTGATGTGGCATGCCTTAGCGCTGCCATGTGGAACATTCTGATGGTTCCAAGTGTTAGCAATATGGAAGCACCTGAATATATATATATATATATAAAATATATTTATAATCCCACTTCGTACAACATTTTTGTTGTCATGTTTCATCCAATTTGGATGATTCAAAAAGTTAACTTGTGTATTCTTTTTTAGAGGAATATCATCGACGTATCAAAAATTACTTTTGGTACATTATTTGAGGTAAATTTTGTTGGTTTGCCATTGTATATCAATATTAATTATTGAAAACTTTGAATATTGATATATCTCTCGTTCGAGAGAGAATTTCAATAAAATAGTTGTTAGACCCCGTAAATATTTTAATTGAGGTAAATTGTCACTTTGGAAAAAAATTTGCAAATATTGTGTAATTTAT
>JAOTQR010082532.1:0-31822 GCA_025774065.1 Solanum ossicruentum | reverse complement strand
ACCTTTATGCTCACTTTGGTCTTGATATTTTTTGGAGGACTTAGCGATACACTATTTATCTCACATATCTTGTTCTATGAGTCTCCAACCATTACTCAAGCTCTCCAATAATCCTCCCTTTTTGATCCCTTTCTAAGAGAGTTTGGTAGGTTCCAGGCTTTCATGTGCGACTTGCCAAATTCACCAAGTGTAAAAAGCGAGACTTGGCCACTTTTTTATCAACTTTGCTATTCTTTGACCCATTTTCTATCAATTTGCCTCCAATATCCAACACCTTGCCTATCTATGAAACAACAAAATCACATTAGTTCATGGCATAAATATGGAATCAAGAACACTTTTTCAATCAATTATAGCATCAAATGAGTCAAATTTTCATGACTCATTAGAGTATGACAATTATTGTCAATATATAATCCAACTATAGAGTTGAGATCGACCCCACAGGAAATGTGCCATGTTAGATATCAATTGCAAAGTAACAATATGATATAGAGTTGTGAAGTATTGAAAATAAAAGATGTAAACATAAACAAGTAATTATTTCTAATTGACTAAGCTTTAAAACTAAATAGATGGAATTGAATTATAATTAAATTTGGGAAGTTCTTTTAGGAGGAAAAATTTCTAGTAGAATAGTAGACCTTATATGTGTATTAACACTGCTCAACGTTAATTGAAATCATATGGGTAGGCTAGGTGAGACAACAATTTGATATACAACTCTCGAAAACATACAAACTATCACCTTACTTTCTCAAGCCAAGTTTGGTCTATAATACCAAACACCAATACGTCAGCATAATCACTATCTTTGAAAAGGCAATTATATTAATATAATTTAATAGTCATTGATTAATTTCACCCACTCTATGCAACCCTGTCAACTAAATATGAAGATCGAAGCTAGAACAATGTTTGCAACCTTAGTTCATAAATGAAACATGAAGAAATTGAGAAACCTATACTCATTCAATCAACGATTAAGCAATTGTCAATCACCCATTATGAAAATCTAAAAATCCAACTGTTAGATCCCCCTAGAAATTTGGGGTTTTAGCTAGACATGAAAACAATAATTGAAATTATACCAAATTCGTGTTCATCCATGGAAGTAGAGTGCAATTTTTCCAAATTAGTTGTTCAATCACTCAATATAAGTAAAAAAAAAAACCTTAGAATCATTCTCAGGTTGAAGTATGTGTGTTTTCTCATAAAAACACTCTTTCTAACTCTCTAGATCTTTTAAAATCAGACTATTTGTAATGACCCTTAAGTTAGGAGCCTAGAAGTGCAAAAATGTTGGACTGAAAATGACCAAGGTATTCATGAGGTTGAGTCCATAGCCTGTGGATCAAAAGATGAACTATATATTTAGCTCGTGAATATGAACTTTAAGAAAGGGAAAACATTTTCAAGTTTGGGGTAACCCATGAAGCCATTGACGTCTCGTAGGTCATTCAATGGCTCATAGATGGGGTTGTAGGTGAGTGTATCAAGTGTGAAGAAAATTTGGAGTTTTTGAAAGGAGGAACATAATTAGCAGGGCGGTCTGAAGACCATTCCATGACCCATAGGAAGCCTTTATAGAATGGAGCCCAGAGAAGTGAAATTTTTTCAAAGTGTGGAAGGACTCTACGAGTCCACCTATGGCCCGTAAATGAAAGGACAACCCTTAAGAATGAGTTTCGTGGTTTGGGCTTGGCCAATAGTTTCTAAAGATTGGAAATAGAGAACAAGATGACTAGGGGTATGATCTGTGGTCCAAACCACGACTCGTAATTGGGGTCTTATAGATCGAATCCAATAATTTTAATGAAGGGCAATTTTATCCTTTTCACCAAATCTAATCCTAAAGCCTACGATTTATGGGACTCTAAGAGACCTAAATCAGACCTTAAATCCCTAAGAAACATATTCTTCTTTCATTCTCAAATTTTCCTAGGGCAAAGAGATATTCTCTCTAGAAGAACAAGTCGTGGAGGCTAGGGTTTCAAAGGGGATTCTTCCATAACAGCAAATTTTTCCATTCTAGGCTTCACCAAGATATGTGAGTTTGATTTGTGGGTCTTCTTTCATCCACAAAGTCCTACGTAATGTATTTTACCTTTTCTTTAAGTCCCCTCAATGTTACCATCTATGCTTATGATGATTTCATGACGATTTATGTTACTACATGTCTTCAATGATACCATATGATATTTTACTAAGTATTTACATGTATTTAAGTTAACAATGATGATCCCAATGGTGTATATTTTGGATGATGAAGTATGGTCTATATTACATGATTTGAATAAGTATATTTGCCCATGATTTATGATGTTGTAACTTATGAGTTAGCCCACTAAGTTTCTAGTCTAGTTTTACATGATTCATGATAAAGATTAGGGTATTAAAGAAAGGATTTAAAGAGATGATATGTCCAAGATATAAGCATGTTGACAATTACCCTAAAAGATATTTAATAAGGTCCTTAGGATGAAAAAAATAGTTCTCACTTGATGGTTCCTTAAGATCGAGCTACTCCTAAGATTTGCTACTTATGATTCTAAGTGTCAATAATTTGACTAACTTATGTTTAAAGAAAAATATAGGATGACTTAGCACTAAATGAGGCATCATTGTGAGGTTTGGTAAGGGAACCCTAGAAGCAACCCTTTGCCCCATTAACTATATGCCATTATATGAGCCCTTGTAGGCTAGGCTAGTGGATCTGCATAGGCCATTTATGTTATATAAAGATGCATGCGAAGTAACGGAGTCCCATCTGGCAAGTGGTATCCTTGTGCCAATGTAAAGGGTTATGTTGGATTCCATGCAGTAGCTCACATATTCTTATATGTTGGTTAAGGTCCATTCCCAAAAGCCTTATGATCTATGTCTTGTTTCATCACATATGTTTCATTTATGCATGACTCTTGGTCATATTGAGTGTTATTCCTTATGCATGCTTAAGCTCATATTTATATTACCTTTATCGTCCTAAATATATATATATACATATTGACTTATGAATAATGGCATTACAATTTCATGTTTGCATTGAATTTCACATACTCAGTACATTCCAAAAGTACTAATACATAGGGATAGACACTCTTCCACCGGCTTGTAGCTAGTTTTCAGGCGTTCAAAACTACTACTTTTGTGGTGAGACCTTAGAGGCTTTGAAACTTTGTATATGTATATTTTAGCCTGAGGAGGCTTTTACTTACTGTGTTGTTAAATGGTGGAGTCTTTTCTATTTGATGGTAACCGACTGATGCAAATTTCATTCGTTCCATAGTCTAGATGGTATGATGTTTGGATAATATAATTGAGTATGCTTTTTAATGTTGCTTCAGAGTCATCTAATGTCCCCTAAACCCTTTTCCCCATTTATTTTTTGCAAATGTCGAAGTTTTTATGCCTGTGAATGCTTGAAATATTAAAGATAGTTTGGGTCAGGTACCTCCAAGTATCTCATTCACTGTGTGATTGCTAGGCCCCAGGTTGGGTTGTTACACTATTTATGTCCAGAGAAAAATTCACATTGGAAATCTTAATTGAGCTTACTGAATAAGTTGACGAGTCACCTTATTACTTCTTTCTCCCCTTTTCCACCTTAACTTTGACCAAAACTTTCTGGAACACTTGGTGAGCTGGATCATGCTCACAAACTTAAGTTGGCGAGTCATATTTAGCATCTTTTTCTCATCTTTCCTTATTAACCTTAGCCATAATTTTTCGATGGTTTGGTAAGATAAGTTGAGCTCCCCGAATTACTTCGGCGAGTCACCCATTGAGGATGTGTCCCGCCCTTGAGATGGCTTCAGTTATGGTACTTTCTAGAGGAGTTGATAATTAACTATTCACCTTGCTTTTCTTGATCACTGAGTTGTCGATCGCCATCATTTCTCACCAATTTGTCCTTGATATTTAGTTCTCACACTAGAGTATTTAGCAAGGTCCAAGTTTTCTTTGGTGAGTCGTCTAGTGTACTTGGACAGTTACCAAACACATTTGGTGAGAATCAAGCTTCAACTTTTCATCATTTTTGTCTACTTTCTAACCTTTTTCTGCTAATTTTCCCTGCAAGTTGTATCCAGAACCTTACCTAGCTATAAAAAAAACAAAATCATATTAGTTCAAATCATACATAAGATATTAAGGATACCTTTTTTATCAACTAGAGCACCATATGAGTTGAATTTTATGACTTAGCAGTAAGCCTAAGAAGTTTCTCAATGCACCAACCGATTGTATGCCTTGCATGCTTTACAAGAAGTGGAAGAGACTCCGAATGTTGTCATCGATATGTTGAAAGTTTTCAATTATGATATGTATATATTGTTAGATCCAAGAGCCAATCTGTCTTTTGTAACTCTTTCCTTGCAAATATATTCAATGTATGTCCTAAAGTGTTATTTAAACAATTTGAAATTTTTTACTCTCATGGGTAAGTCAATCATTGCTAGAAGGGTCTATAGAGGTTGCATCATATCCATCTTACATACAATTTTCCCTTGAAATCTTTTAAAACACACCATGGTAGATTTTGATATCATTCTTGGGATGAATAAATTGCATCTTACCTATTATTCCATACATTGCCGAACCCGTAGATTCAAGTTCTAATTCTTAAATGAACCCATTCTTATGTGAAAGGGTAGTAACTTGATGTGCAAGGGTTGATTTTTTCCCTATTTTAAAGCCCATAAAATGATTTCTAAGGGTGTGTCTATCACCTAGTGAAAAGTAAGGGATGTCACCCTTAAGGTTTCCTTTCTTGAGTCGATTCTCATTGTTAGTGAGTTTTATGATATCTTTCAAATATTTTCTCAATGTTCCTCCCAAAAGGAAAATAGATTTTGGCCTAGATATCCTTCTCAGTACCCAACCAATCTTTATTCCTCCTTAGCGAATGGCCCTGTGGAATTAAAGAGTTGAAGGAAAAATTTGAAGGCTTTGTTGGAGAAGAGTTTTATTAGGCTAGGTAGGTCTCTATAGGGTGCTCCTATAATGCTTGTGAGAAAGAAGATGGGTCATTTTGGATGTGCATAGACTATCAACAATTGAAAAAAGTGACTATAAAGAATGAAGATCCACTTTCGAGGACAGATGACTCGTTTGACTAATTGCAAAGAGCTAGACACTTCTCCAAAATTGATCTCAATCCAGGCTATCATCAACTAAGGGTGAGGGAATGTGTTATCCCAAGATGGATTTTTGGACAAGGTATATTCATTTTGAATTTGTGGTGATGTCATTTGGTTTGACTAATGCACTAGTGATATTTATAGACCTAATTGATAGGGTATTTAAGCCCTATCATGATACTTTTGTAGTTATTTTCATAGATAACATTTTGATGTATTCTAGAAAAAGGGAAGAGCATATAAACCACCTGAGTATTGTACTTCAAACCTTGAGGGAGAGGAAATTATTTGCCAAGTTTAGCAAGTGTGAGTTTTGATTAGAAGAGGTGGAATTTCTTGAGCATGTGGTGTTTGGTGAAGGAATTTAGGTTGATCCTAAGAAGATGAAGGCGGTGAATAATTGGCCTAGAATGTTGACTCCTTCAGACATTATGAGCTTTTTGGGTCTAGCCAGGAATTATAGGAGGTTTGTTTAAGGTTTCTCTTCATCTCGTCACCATTGACAAAGGTGACTCAAAAAGAAAGCAAAGTTTGTATGGATGGATGAGTGTGATCAAAGTTTCCAAACCTTGCAACATCGATTCACTTCAACCCCAATCTTAACCTTTTCAAAGGCACTGGAAGGTTTGTTATGTATTATGATGATTTGTGAGTTGATTTGGAATGTCTGTTGATGCAACATGTAAATGTGATACCTATGCTTCAAGACAATTGAAGGTCCATGAAAAAAAACTACCCAATGTATGATCTTAAACTTGCAGCAATTGCTTTGTTTTTGAAAAGTTGGCGTCATTACCTCTATAGGTTACATGTGGATAGGTTCACTGACAACAAGAGCCTTCATACATGTTTAGTAAAGTAAACCTCATCTTGAGGCAATGAAGATGGTTAGAGATTCTAAAAGATTACGATATGAGTTTAATGCATCATCCATTTAAGGCTAATGTGGAAGCAAATGCACTTAGTAGGATGTCTATGGGTAATGTAAATCATATTGAAGAGGGAAAAAAGGAGTTGGTGAAAGATATGTACCATTTGGCTTATCTGGGGGTAAGGTTGAGCGATTTTGACAAAGGTGATATTCTTGTGCAAAATAGATCTGAATCATCTTTGATAGTGGATGTTAAGGCTAAGCAAGACTTACATCGAACATTGGTGGAGTTGTTGAAGTTGGTGATAGAAAAGAAAATAGAGGTCTTTTCACAATGGGCAGATGGTGTCCACTGTTAACAAGGGCGACTATGTGTCCCTACTGTTGATGTCATAAGGGAGACAATTTTGAGTGAAACTCATAATTCACAATATTCCATTCACTCGGTATCTACCAAGATGTATAAATACCTTAGAGAGGTGTATTGGTGGAGTGGAATGAAGATGAATCTAGCAAAGTTTGTAGTGGAGTGTTCTAATTACCAACAAGTAAAAATCGAGCATCAAAGGTTGGGTGAACTAGCTCTAGACATTAAAATCCCCATCTGGAAGTAGGAAGATGTGAATATGGACTTTGTCATAGGGTTGCCCCTTACCCAAAAGCAATATGGCCCTATTTTGGTGATTGTTGATAGAATGAGAAAGTCGGCTGACTTTTGACTTCATATAGTGCTCAAGAGTATGCCAAGTTTTATATCTGGGAGTTAATAAGGTTGCATGAGGTGTCATTTTCCATTATATCGGACCATGATGCTCAATTCATTTCTCATTTTTGGAGGTTGTTCCAAAGGTCTTGGTACTACGTGAAGTTGAATACTGCTTTTCATCATCAAATCAATGGGCAAGCTAAGAGGACGATTCAAATACGTGAAGGCATGTTGAGACTTGTGTGTTAGAGTTCAAAGGAAGTTGTGATGACCATTTACCACTTATTGAGTTTACCTACAACAATAGTTATCACTCTAGTATTGAAATGACACCGTTTGAAGCCTTGTGTGGGACACTGTGTTGACATCCAATGGACTGGTTTGAAGTTGGTGAAAGGGTGGTGATATGATCCGACTTGGTTATGAATTCTATGGAGAAGGTAAGACTCATAAGGGGAAAAATAAAGATGGCTCAAAGTAATCAAAAGGTATACTTCGATGTTAAAAGAAGAGACCTTTATTTCAATGTCATTGGTTGGGTCTATTTGAAAGTTTTTCTAATATATGGTGTGTTCTAGTTCGGTAAGAAAGGGAAGTTGAGCCCTAGGTATGTAGGGCCCTATAAGTTGTTGAGCGAATTAGTAAGATGGCTTAAGAATTGGATTTTCCATTGGAGATAAGTATGGTTCATGCGGTATTCCATATGTTGAAGTTAAGAAAGTTTGTGGGTTACCCAAATTTCATAGGGTCATTGGAAGATGTGGACATAGAAGAAAATTTGGCTTATAAAGAGGTTCCGGTTGAGATTCTAGACTGGCAAATAAAGTAGTTGAGGAATAAGAAAGTTCCATTCTCAAAGTCCTTTAGAAGAATCAACAAGTTGAGAGTGTAACATGACAAACATAAGTGGATATGACAAAGTGATAACCTTGTCTCTTTCTCTACTCAAGCTTAAGATATTAAGTTATTCTTGCCCAAAGACCTTGAGTTCCTTGCATTTTAGTTTTTGTCATCTATGCATATTTACATGCTTATGACATTGTATTTGAATGATATTTAAAGTATGAATTTGACATTTTCATGAAAAATATGTTTAAGTTGCATTTTGCATTCATGGTGGGTTAGTTGTTTCTTTACTCCTTTAAAGCTTATGTTTAGCACATTCAAGGATAAATGTTCCAGGGGGAGATATTGTAAGACTTTGTACCTTAAAAGGTTGGAATCAAAATAAGAAATGTAAAAATGGTTCCGATGTAGGGATGTATGAGATGGCTCATGGTCTGTTTTATGAGCCGTAGATAGGACTCATAGATGGGCCAGTCACTTGGTGAAAATGTTGAAGTTTGAGATGAATGAACGAAGGGCTATCTATGACCCGTCAAAGGAATTTTGGGTTGTAGACTTGGGTTTGTAGATTAAAGGGAAGAAATTGAGTTTCTGAAGTTTAGAAGATGTCACCAAATGAAGGGGTTTACGAGTCGCATAATGAATGATGGGCTGCAAAAGGTGGTTATAGATTGAGGTTTAGAGACATGTTTCAAGGGTTTAAAGTGTAACCAGGATGAAACTCCCAATCTACAACTTGTAGATTGATCTAAAATCTAGAGATAGAGCCCGTAGATGGGGTCTGACAGTTTTTAACAGAACGCCATTTTGACATTTTCTAGCATCCTAACACTAATACTACATCATTTTATGCCTATTCCTCCCCTCCCCCCCAAATTAGGCCTAATGCACTCATTCCACTCTCATTCTCTCTGATTCCTAAATTCTTTCAGAAATCCTCCTAAGGCAATTCTTCTCTCAAGACTCAAGAAGGAAAATCACAAGCTTCACTTTTAGTCTTCTACCAAGGTATGTGCACTTTGAATTGTTGGTTCGTTTCACCTACAAAGCTCAAGTATGTTCCTTAATGTGTTAGCTTTCAACTTATGGGAACTTTAAGAGTTGCATGAAATATCTTTAAATGTTGAAATTATGATGTATTTTAAATTATATGGGTTATATTGATATAATTCTATGATATGATTATGAAGGTTGATGATTTACAAGAAGTTTTTGTAAGGCCATACAAATTAGAAAGTGTAAAAATGCAAAATAATGCTAAGACTGGAAAATTATAGGTTAATATACGAGCCTCATTTACGGATCATGGCCAAATCAATAGGTCATATATAAGGCTCATGGATTGAGTCAATGAGATAGAAAAATCAGGTTTTAAGATCGTGGTTCACAAACAAATAGGATGATTCATGGTTTCATTTATGAGCCATGGAATGGTCTCGTAGTTTGGCTCCTACATTGGAAAATTTTCTAAGTATGGGACTGTTTTATGAGGGGTCTTGACAACCCTATAACAAATGAAGAATCATAAATATGGTTCATATATGGAGGTTCAGAGACAATTTCAATGGTCCAAAAATCTAACCAAGACAAAACCTCCCATTTACAACTCGTAATCCAATCTACAGCCCATAGATGGGGTCTATAGATTGGCCTTAATAGTTTTTAATAAGGGGTATTTTTTAAATTTTCCCTCATCTTAAGTCTAATACAACATTATTTTAAGCTAATACTACCCATATCATACTATCTTCCTCAATACTCTCATTCACTCTTTACTCAAACCTCTCCGAGGTATTCTCCTAAGGCAAATTATCGCAAGACACAAAGAGGTCAGCTAAGGTTTCTTTAAGTATCCTCCTTCAAGGTTCAATCCTTTTCTTTTTAGTAATCTAATCGAGGTATGTGGGTTTGATTTGTGGACTCATCCACAAATTCTAAATAGATTTCGTGTTTCATTAACTTTCAAGTATGGGTATTTTATTAAATGCATGAAGTCTCTTTAAATATTGATAATATATATATATATTAAGTTATATGTTCTACGCAAATGCAATGTTATGAAATGCAATTTGGTTGATGAGTTTATAATATCAATTGCATGTTCCTATATCTAGAGCTTTTGAATGATTATGGTGGGTTGTTTAAAAATGGTTCAAATTGATTGGTTTCAATGTGTTTGTGCAGGACTCTCTATAATTTCATGGTTTTAAGGCTTAAATATATTTTTTTTATTATAAAGAACATGCAACTACTATCCTTTGGGTGTGTACAGGGTAAACCCCTGCTTTTAGGCAATTGCTCACAGACACCATAGGAGAGGTAACCCGTACTAGGCAAGCTCAGTGCACTGAGATCTAACCACAAGACAAACTATTTGCTTGAACTAGCAAGGAGTTTGGACTTTAGACCTCAAACATTAAAGTATCAAGTCAAAACTATTTGTCCACCCCCAAAGGTGAGGCTTGCATACATTAACCCACCAAGCTTTAAAAGCCAAGTTATAAGTTGAAGCATGTTAAGAATGATGAAGGGTTTCACCATACATTATGAAATATGAAAGTTATGAAGTGATTTATGAAGCCCTTTTATGATATTTTAAGAGAACTCTCTTCTGAAAGGACAATTCTTACCGGAAGGGATCACGAAGTTAATGAGTTATTCCTACTATGGTGATGTTTACATTTTCAAGCTTATGAATGTATGATTATGTATATGTTTAAAGTATTTTGTGGGATTAGACTTAGCACTGAATGAGACTTGAGGCAGGGGTTCGATCTAAGGGATCCTTATATAAAGTTTGAAGTCTCATGACTATACGACACTATAGGCTATGTGCCTAGATGGATTAGCTAGTAGAGTCACATATAGCATCATGTTCATGACACCCTCATAGTGTTGCAGAAGTTCTACCTTGACAACTAAACTCCTCTTTCTCCGATGTAGAGGCAACATCGGGACTCCATGTTATAGCTTGCATGGTTTATTTTCTATTATGGTGCCCATATATGATGTTCTATGATGATTATATTACTTCAAATCATGTTTAAAATTATGCATTGATCATTTATCATCTTGAGATTTAAATTCCATGTTATCATTATGCATACTACGTATATGAAATTAGGATTTTTGTTGCATTGTATCCCACATACTAGTATATTTTTAAAGTACTAATGCTTATTTTTCCTACATTATATTATCGGGTAGGTTTGGTGATCATCCTCCTCATGTTCATGATTGACTTGTGCATTGAGGACTTTGCTTCATTGATGAATCCTCTAGTTTGGGGACAATAGTCTTAGTATCTAGCATGCTACTTTAAGACTATGATATTGGTTTTCACTTTGTATACATTTGAGGATGAGCTTGGGGCATGTCTAAGCTCCCGCCCTATCTACAACTTAGAGGTATTGTTGAATATACGGACATATATGTATTTTCTATGATTCTAGTTCTTATGCCTATGTTGAGTTTCCCTTAGTCCCTATCCCTTAATTTTTTCTCACTTTATTGTGTTAACTAATGATGTGCTTGATAAATGCAGTGAGGCTTGTTTGAGGTATCTTCGAGATCATCATTCACCATGTCACGTCTAATCCCTAGGCTTGAATTGTGATAAGTTTAGTATCATAACCCTATGTTTTGTAATGGTCCTTAGGATTCCAACATACTGTGTCAGATAGAGTCTTAATTATAGTTGTGAAGAGCACCACAACTAAATAGGAGGCTATAAGGCATCTAGGAAATGACCCATTTCTTTCATATTTTATGTCATATCTTAGAACTTGTCATAAGATTTCTTATATCTAATGATTTGTTCTTTGTATTTCTGGATCATGCCTCTAAGAAGGATAGCCTCACCAAGGCTCCTATCCCCATGGAGGACCAAGTCCCTCTGACTTCACAAGCTCCTCAAGAGGAAGGTGTCACTCATGCCAAGTATCGAAATGTCATCACCATGTTGGCCCAAGTCATGGACAACCAAGTCAACCAAGGAGCCCAAGCTTGTCATGCTCCTACTATGGCCTCAAGGGTGAGGCATTTTACTAGGATGAATGCTCCAAATTTCATGGTTCAAAGGAGCAGAAAGACCCTCAAGAGGTCATTGATGAAGTGTACAAAGGCTTAGCCATTATGGGGGTGACTTCAGAGGAGAAAGTAGAGTTAGTGGCTTACTAACTCAAGAGCAGTGCACAAATATGGTTTATCCAATGGAAGATAGAGAGGGTAGATAATGATCCCCTTACTTGGGAGAACTTCAAAATCGCCTTTCTTAATCACTTATTCCCTATTAAGGTAAAGGAAACCAAGATAATGGACTTTAAGAATCAAAAACAAGGCTCTCCGAGTATGCGGGAGTATTCCTTCAAGTTGACCAATCTCTCAAAGTATGCTCCGACATTGGTTGTTGAACCTTGGACTAGGATGTACAAATTTATGTCGGGGGTATCTGACTTAATTAATGAAGAATGTTGCACTTCCATGCTTGTAAGGGAACTGGGTATATCTCACCTCATGACTTATCCCAAGAAAATTGAGGGAGAGAAGTTTAGGAAGAAGAGAATGGGAAGTCTAAAAAGGGCTTGTTTTGAAGGTGGGTTCCAAGGTGCTAAGAGTGATGGAAGTGGTTGTTTTCAACAAGGCTAAATATTTTAAGGCCAAGGGTCATATGATGCTCCCTCTTAAAGGTTTGCTAATGATAGGGTGCCATACCCTAAAGTTTAAGGATGTGGTGGCCTGACATTCCCTAGGTGTTTAAAGAATCATGGTAGTAAATGCTTGAAGGATTCAGGTGCTTGCTATAGGTGTGGTAAGATAGACCACAAACTTACCAATTATCCAAGTGTTTCAAATAGAGGTAGACATGGTCATACCCATAGAAATGGTGCTCATGGAGGTCAAGGGTCTCAAGGGGGTCAACAAGGTGGTGCTCCGAGGGAGGCATGGTAAATGAGGCGTCTGATGTTGTCACCAGTATGTCAAAGGTTTTTTATCATGAAGTATATGCTGTGTCAATCCAAGTTCCACCTTTTCTTTCATTAGCCCATACCTTGCTAATAGGTTTGAAATATGTCCCAAGATGCTACCCTTTTAGTGTCTATCCCCATTGGTGAGTCTATTATTGCTAGAAGAGTTTACAGGGGTTGTCCCATGTCCATTTTGAGTAAGATCTTCCCTTGTGATTTTGTTGAACTTGACATGGTAAATTTATATATTATTCTTGAGATGGATTGGTTGCATGCATCTCACACCTCTATTGATTGTAGAACCTATAGAGTTAGGTTTTAATTTCATAATGAACCCATTCGTGTGTTGAAAGGTCATGATTCAGTAGATGAGAGTAAGTTCATTTCTTTCTTAAATCTTAGAAATTAATTTCAAAGGGTTGTATCTATCACTTAGTGGTTATTAGGGATGTTTATTCCAAAAGTCCTTCCGTTAAATAAGGCCTCGTGGTTAATGAGTTTCTTGATGTCTTTCTCGATGACCTTCTGGGTGTTCTTCTCAAAAGAAAATTTGAGTTTTGCATAGACTTCCTCCTTGATATCTAACCTATCTTCATTCTTTCCTACCATGTGGTTCCGGTAGAGTTAGAAGAGCTAAAGGATAAATTGAAAGATTTGTTGGAAAGGGATTTGATAAAGCATAGGAAGCCACCTTGTGTGCCCCAATTTTGTTTGTAAGGAAAGTGGATAGTTCACTTAGAATGTGCATCGACTATCGGTCACCATAAAGAACAAGTATCCACTTCCTGGGATGGATAATTTGTTTGACCAATTGTAAGAAGCTAGTCAGATCTCTGAGATTGATCTTCAGTCCAATTATCATCAATTGAAGGTAAGGAAGTGCAACGTTCCCAAGATGGCTTTTTGAACAAGGTATGTGCATTTTGAGTTTGTGGTGATGTATTTCAGTTTGACCAACACACCAACAATATTTATGGACCTCATAATAGGGTATTCTAAAATGACCCCAAAAAGTGCCCGATAATGTGCCTCAGAATTGCCCGGAATTGTAATTTTTGTATATCTCAAAATTCATATGTGATATCAAAAATCGAACTTCATATTCTAGTTCATGGGGTCAACTTGAGTGGGAAATGGGTCTAACCCCGATTATAGAGCAAACGAATCGCAATTTAATATTTTTAAAAATCAAATTTCAATGAGTACTGCACGCCCTCAGCGCGACGCGATTAGGGCGCCGCAATGTGTATTCTTGTGCAGTTTTTTTTAAAATTAGATCCAAGACTTTGGTGTCTTGGGACTAAGTGTTCCCATCCGTGAAAATATCTATACTTAGCCATATTTCACCCTCATATCATTCAAGACATTCCCCAATACTCACTCAAACACTTAGACTCATATTTCACTCCAAATTTCAAGTCCCAAAACTCAACTGGATCTTAAGGTTCTCATTCAAGCTTCACTCATGTGGATCTTAAGGTTTTCATTCAAGCTTCAAGTCTCTATCTCCAATCTTCTTCAAAAGTTCCACAAAGTCAAGGTATATGGGTCCTAACCTTTGGGTCTTTTCACCCATGGTGCCCAAGCTTCCTTTTTACCTAAATTGAATGATTTAAAGTTGATTTACTCATGAGTTCTTTATTATGAATTTGACTATGAACTATGTTGGGGTTTTGTAAAAGTATGATAGTTATGCATGTTTTGAGCTATGAATCTTATATCTATCTTGAGATTTGATGAAAGGTTTTGATGTATATTGTATGATGGTATTACCAAGTATTAGTGGGATGATTTACCTCCAGATTTCTTGCACGTTTTCATTGTTTGATTGCCTGGTTTTACAATAGCATGGCACACTTACCAAGTGTTTGATAAAATATTCGGTTATGGTTTCTCGAGAAACTAAATGCCCAATGCATATCTTATGAGTTGAATGACTATACGATGATGAAAGGAATGTATGTATATGATATTATCTCTATAATGTTGGGAATTAACCAAGCCTCACTCAGGAGGTTGTAGGCTTGGGTAACCATGTTGAGGGGTTTGAACCTTGATCGTGTCGCTTGGGAGGTGGTAGGCCCGTGCAATTATGTTGAGGATTTTTTACCTCGATCACCTTGCTTGGGAGCTGGTAGGCCCATGCAAACATGTCAAGGGGTTTGAACCTTGATAACCAAGTTGAGGGGTTTGTACTTCATCAACCATGTTGAGGGATTTATACCTCATCAACCACATTGAGGGGTTTGTACCTCATTCGCCTCTCTAAGGAGGTGGTAGACCTTGGATATTCACTATTAATGGTCTCTCCTTACACATGTATTATGTTCTATGTAAGCACGATTTACTTTAAGCTTACATGGAAGATGCTTACATAAAACATAATACATGTGTAAGGACCGATTGATGGAGTTTATGAACTTGAGAGAAGAGTCCATGATTGTGAGGTAGTATGCCCTCAAGTTCAATCAACTCTCTAAATATGCTCCCCACTTGTTTGCCAACCCAAGATCTAGAATGAACAAGTTCGTGATGAGTGTATCTAATTTGGTGATTGGGGAATGCGGTCCGCAATGTTGATTAGTATATTCATTTGTCTGGTTTGATGACCTATGTCAAATAAATGGAGAAGCAAAGTTGAGGAAGAGGAGGAGTAATAAGTCCAAGAGGACCGAGTTTGAGGGAAAATTCCAAGGTTGAAAAGGTGGCCAGTTCCATCAAGGCCAAGGGTCTTCTCATGCATTTAATAAGAGGGTTGCCAATGACTTTCCAAGGGCCCAAAATATTCGGGGTATGGTTCCTAATGGTGGGTGTCCGAAATATGGTAAGGTTCATGGTGGCCCGTGCTTGAGGGATACTAATATTTCTTATGGTTGTAGGGATGTTGGTCGTAAGGTAATGGATTGCCCTCGAAATCGCAACAAAGGTAAGGAGGTTCGTCCAAAAGATGCTAATGTAGTTCCTTTTGGGAGAGGTGGCCGACAAGATGGTGCACAAAGGCACAATCGGTTCTATGCCCTCCAAGGGAGGCAAGGGGTTGAGGAGGTTCCCAATGTCATCATTGGTATGTTAAAAGTCTTTGATTTTGATGTGTGTGCATTGATTGATCCTGATGCCACTTTCTTTTATTACCCCCTTTGTTGAAAAAAAGTTTCATATTGAGCCAGAATTGTTGTGTGAGTTTTATGAGGTGTCTACTCCTATTGGGGGCATCTCTTGTTGCTAGAAAGATGTATAGAAATTGTCCTATTTGTATCTTGCATAAAATATTGTCTTGTGATCTTGTTGAGTTGGATATGGTCTATTTTGATATCATTCTTGGGATGGATTGGTCGCATGCATACTATGCCTCTATTGATTGTAGAACCCATATGAAACGACCCCAAAAGTGCCCGAAAATGTGCCTCGAAAGTGCTCGAATCGTAATTTTCATATATCTCCAAATCTGTGTGCGATACCAAAAATTCGACTTGATATTCATGATCAAGGTATCAAATTGAGTGGGAAATAGGTCTAACCCTGATATAAGAGCAACCGTATCAAAATTTGAAAATAGTAAAATGTGATTTCCAGTGAACAGTCCACGCCCTTAGCGCACCGTGGAGTGGTATATTTTCTATCCAGTTATTTTAATCCAGTCCAAGACTTTGAGTCTTGGGCCTAAGTGTTCCTATTCATAAAAATACATATACTTAGCCAGATTTCACCCTCATATCACACAAGACATTCCCCAATACTCATTTAAACACTTAGCCAAATATTTCACCCTATATTCAAGTCCCAAAACTCATTCAAATCTTAAGGATTTCACTCAAGCTTCAAGTCTCCATTTCAAATCATCTTCAAGAAATTCTCCAAAACTAAGATATGTGGGTTTCAACCATTAGGCCCTTTCACACATAATGCCCAAGCTTCCTTTTTACCTAAATTCCATGATTTAAAGTTGATTTACTCATGGGTTCTCTATTATGAATTTGACTATGAGTTATGTTGGGGTTTTGTAAAAGTATGACTGTTTATGCATTTTTTGAACTATGAATCTTAGATCCATCTTGAGATTTGATGAAGGGTTTTGATGTATGTCATATGATGGTATTACCAAGTATTGGAGGGATAATTTACTTTAAGGTTTCTTGCATGATTTGACTTTAGTTGCATGGTTTTACACTATCACTGCACATCCACCAAGTGTTTGATAAAATGTCCGATTATGGTTTATTGAGGAGTTGAAGGCCCAAAGCATGTCTTATAAGTTGAATGACTATATGATGATGAAAGGAATGTATGTATATGATATTATCTCTATAGTGTTGGATATTGACCAAGACTCACTCGAGAGGTTGTAGTCCTAGGACAACATGTTGAGGGGTATGAACCTCGATCGCCTCGCCCGGGAGGTGGTAGAACCATGCAACCATGTTGAAGGGCTTTTACCTTGATTGCCTCGCTCTGGAGGTGGTAGGACCATACAACCATGTCGAGGGGTTTGTACCTTGATAATCATGTTGAGGGGTTTGTACCTTATCAAACACATTGAGGGGTTTGTACCTCATTCGTCTCTCCAAGAGGGTGGTAGGCCTTGGATTTTCATTTATAATGTTAACTCTTTACATATGCATTATGTTCTATATAAGTATAGTTTACTACAAGCATCTTCATGCATGTCATACTATTATATGCTACTCATTGCCTATGCTTATGCATTTCGGTTGTGTTACTTATCTCTTGTTACATTGCATCATACATACTTAGTACATTCAAATGTACTAACGCATACTCTATGTCTACATGATGTCACCATGTAGCAACCGGAGCCTCACTTGAGAATCTTCCTCCACGTGGCTAGTATGATTTTTCCTAAGCTTGTTGGTGAGTCCTCCATTCCAGAGATGATGTTTATGATCTCATGCTATATTCTAAGACTACCTTTATTTTATGTATGTATTAATTATGAGGGTGAGCTCGGTTGCTTGTCTCAGCCCCTACTCTTATCTGTATAGTAGAGGTGTTGTTAGACATGTCATGTATCGAGCCTTGACTCTGTTGTTTGGTGCTATGTTATAAAAGTATTCTTTTAGCCCTTTTTCCTTATTGCTACTCTTATTATGTTGCTTAATTGCTTCCGCGACCAATGATGTGTAATGATATGTTAAGAGGCTTTCTTGGGGTCCCTTTGGGTTCCCCATGCGCCATGTCACTGATGATGTTCACGCTCTAATAAGAAAGCAGTCGCTATCAGAAATTAACCTAACTGAAGGTTAGGGTCAAATCCACAGGAAATATTGGGCCTGACTACAAGAATCCACTACTAATCATTTCAGGCATAAATAACTAAAATCTCTAAATGGGGGGAGGGGGGATGTGACTCAAAAACAAAGTGAAATAAACAATGAGTACAAACCATAATCATAATGAAGGGAAATAGATAATACATGCAAACTCCAATCGTAGAAATGCAATAAACCTAGGTTATTTCAAATCAACCACCCATGATTCCCACAACCCCAAGTTGCGGGTGCTTAGCTACACATGGCTAAGGAAAAACAAGCAAAAATGCAAACACAAGACATAAATGAAAGTTTACCAAAAACACCTAGGAGTGTAGGCACCAGAGGTTGCAAACCCAAAAGCTTGATTGATCAACAATGATTACAAAGCAAGATTTGCAATCCCCAAAATGGGTTTTCCAAGAGAAAATAATAAACTAATCTGAAACTCTAAAATATTCTTGAGAGAATATTCAAAGGTAAGTTCTATCTTCTAAAATCTGGAATCTCCTCTCTAAAAACCAAACTAAATGTATTTATATTGTTTACAAATAAATCCTAAAAATAACATAGAAAAGACAATTGGCAGTTGGTACGCCTTACAA
Source organism: Solanum ossicruentum (assembly GCA_025774065.1). Taxonomy (NCBI): domain Eukaryota; kingdom Viridiplantae; phylum Streptophyta; class Magnoliopsida; order Solanales; family Solanaceae; genus Solanum; species Solanum ossicruentum. The sequence goes on along the minus strand of JAOTQR010082532.1, from coordinate 13,419 downwards.
GTACGACTCATAGGGTGACCTATGATTGTAGCTGGGGTCTCGTATCAGGCTCTTGGCATTTTGGACTAAACTGGTACGACCCACAAGTATGAGTCATTTCTTGAGCTACGACTCGTATGTTCCTCTTGCAGTCTTGGCCTTCAATTTTTTGTCCAACATTTTGGCTCTCTGATTCCTTCTATGAGTCCACCTATACAAGTCGTAGTGAGACTTATGACTCGTAGGATAGCCTTGTAGGGGTGACCTCCACGTAGCAAATTTCTGAATTTTGGTCTCTGTTTCTTGCTACGACACATCCTACGACTCGTAGCTTGGGTTACAACTCATAGGTGAGCTCGTATCTCCTATGATTCAGCAACATCTGCAACTTTCCTTCAAAATCATGCAACCTAACTTTTCTGCAAGAACAACACAAAAACACATAAAAATGATAAAAAGTTGCATTAAAAACTCACAAAATCTATTGTTTTGGACATCAAATATGTTGTATTTTGACAACACATCAACATCCTCAACTTAGAATTGTTGCTTATCCTCAAGCGACAACTCAATCTAAGCAGACAATGAGAAATACATAGTAGCTACACTAATGGCATATACAACAACTCCTTTGATCAGGGTACCCAACTACTATTTTCCAATCAGGATTGCAAAGTTGTTAAGCAAAACCAGAACATAATGAGATACTTGGAAATCCAACTATGACAAGCTAAGTAGCATCAACCGTCCATAATCGCTGGTGTTTTCATATGCTACTCAAGTAGTGCAAATTCCCTCACTGGAAAGAAGTCCCTCATCTCACTCAAAAAGTATTTACAATTTAGGGACTGAGGAAGCATTCTCACTCTCACAATTGAAATTCATACATACTGAATAACACCATAAATTTGCCTCTATACTCATCTTCTAGCTTCATGATAAAGTAGATTTGGATCACTGTAGGACTTACGGGCTTGTAACATAGGTCCAGGGGGTTTTAGTATGGCATTTTAGGCAAGCAGTGACTAAAAGTTTTCCTTGAACCATGTTTACCAACAATTTTTGCTTTCATAATCCAACCCTTTGCAATAAATCCACCCTTATTCTCCTGTTTTGAATTTTTCTCGAGTGTTTTCTTTCTATTTCAGTTGTCCATATTTCTGAACTCAATTCTTGCTACTTTTTCTCAATTCAAGGCACTTTTCTTTTCTTTTTCTTCACTTTTCTCATGCTTTTTCATTTCATTCTTTATTTCCCAACTAACCACCTCATTATTATTACTTTACCACAGTAAGGGCCACCTCAACTTAGGCTTTTAGCTTGAGATGAGGTACACAATATCTACTACTCAAACCAGGGTCACAACTTGTAGCCACCCTCAACTTAGGCTTTTAACCTCAATTAAGGTTCACATGTCCAACGACAGACCAGGGCCAATATCAAGGTATTTCATTAAACAAGGTTAAGCTACAAATGTGTCAAGAAAGAATGAGTAAATGATAAGCTCAAAAAATTGGAACAAGGGATTCTCACTCATTTGGTGTGTCATTTAGGCTAAAAGTGGGTTCACTCAAAGAACACAGGCCTAAGTTCCTTTTCATATTAACCACATCAACAAACCAATCTTAGAGTACTAAGGCAACTTTTGAGTCCATACAAGATGCATAATGCAGCAAAATAAGCTCAGAACACATGGCATTGCATCCACAAGTATAGACACATAGGTCATGCTTTCAGTCTCACCTTACCTTCACAATATCAGAACAAACATTGCCAGCAACTCAAAAATGTATGAATGCTTCAACAACCACAATCTCAAAAATTTTGAGGGTACCCATTTTTTCATTAAAAATTTAAAACACAATTAAAGACTATGTATATGCCAACGGATAATACTACTATGAATTTACACTTTATCTACACTACCTATACATGCCAGTTCAGCAGAAAAGTAAACATCCACAAGGAAAATAAATCATGGCAAGAAAAACTCGGGATCAAAAATAGGGGAAGTTATGGACTTGAGGCTACTTAGAATTCACCTTAATCTATAACTTCCCACACCCCACCAGAATAGGATAATTTATCCTCAAAGTAAAAACACATATTAAGACGAACATAACAAAAATATTGACTTAGATATATATACATTAAAAAGTAAAATTTAAAAATCAATATCCAAAACCAAAATAAAAACATTATCCAACATAAAACATTTAAAAACCAACATCAAAATAATATTGTCTAACAAAAGACATAATATCCATAAATAAAAGTAAGAACTAGGGTCAAAAAGGGTCAAACATCATGGTGCATCAAGCACTGATCTCTGGCTGGTCTGTGGGGTCCTGGGGCACCAACTCCTCCTCAACAATCCTTGAACTACCCTCTCCATGTGGGGTGTACTGCTCCCGATCTCTCTAAATAGAGCTAATAATAGCAACTCCTGCACCACCTCCTCAGGTATGGGCTCCTCCTTTGGTCTCAGCCTCTTGAGCTAGCTCTGGATCATCATCACGCTCAAGAGGCATCTTCCCACGGACGTCCGAACGATCGGCTAGCCAATTGAATGCCTCATCACCAGCCGATGCTACCTCTGGTACTACAACTAGGGCTACGAACATGTACAATAGGTCAGCCTTCAACTTGGCCAACTCCTTAGTCACCACACTCGTGTCAGCAGGCAAACCTCCCTCAAGTCTCCGCTGGACTTTTGCCTCGAAGACATCTACTCGGGTATCTATTGCTATAACTCTCTAATTTACCAGATCATAGGTAAATGCCTTCATCCTCTCCTCGGAGTCCTATATAGTCTGGTCAGGTCTGACCTGTGCAGATAAAGCCCGAATTCTGGACTAAGTCGTAGCCACCCTGCATAATAATGCCTGAAAAGCAACAACAGAAGTAAGAGAATCAACCTGTAATGAAACTGTTGCTAGTGCCGGAGTATTGGAGGATGGTGTGGACTCGATCTCCACACCTGGTGTGGGCTCTGTAGCAACTAAAGTAGTGCCGGTAGCAGTTAGAGGTGCACTCTGAGTCTGGGGCTCTACTAGGAATGGCTCTAAAATAGGAGGAGCTACTTGTGGTAACACCACTGGGTTCTCGTCTGCATTCATTAAGTTGGGACCCATGGTGCATGTGTACTTTATATGTTGGTCCCCGTGGGGGTCAATAGGAACACCTGTTGCACTACACAATCTATGAATCAAAATAGGAAATGACAGTGAGATGTTCATCCAGACGTCTGCCTCATGGATCTACTCCGAGATGATCTAAGCCCAGTTTATCTCATAACTAGCGAAGATGTTGGATAATAATATAGCTCGCTCCAAAGTGATCATATTATCCATTAAGGTGGCCTGATATGCCAACGGATAATGGACCACCAAAACTTTGGCCGAAAAGAGAGGTGGGCCTTCATGATAGGATCAACGTGGTTTGTAATCCACGCCGGCTCAAAGCCCTCCTCACAAATCTGGCGTACAATCCATCATAGAAGCTCTGTCCTGGCCCTTATGTCCTTCTCAGTCATCGCCCTCCTCATCTTGTCAATTCGCCCATCATATTCTGCAGTAGAATGAGGCACTCTATAATCGGGTCCAAACAGTTCCATTGGCCTTTTGTTCTTTGGTAGCCCCTGACGGAGTGTAGCAAGATATGTTGCATAGAATTCATGGGCTACAAAGGGGGCGTACTTGCTCAGATTCTATGTGGTCCGTCATAGACTATGTCTGTCTAGCTCTACATCCAACTCAAGCACTTTATCTAACCCCGAGTCGTTCAGTCTCGATTCTTCATGAAATAACAGCACCGGTTTGCCTCGTCCCTTGGGTTCTAAACCCTAATCATATATCTGTTTCGTCCCTCAGACACACCATCTGCAGTCAGCGGAGGGTTGAGGCTGGACTTCTTCCTACTGGTTAGTGCTCTCAGACTTTGATTCTGACTCAGAGTGTGATGGGGTCATCTGTGGAAGGCTGTTATCCGACCCGTCCCCGTTACCCTGTTGTTCCTCCTCTTCAGACTGGGAGGAACTGCTAACTTCCATAGGAGTCTGTGTTGAAAGTGCTCGAGTCTGGGATCTACTAGCTTAAGGGTCTATCCTGACTCTGTGGATTTCCACAGAGCCCTCTGAATGCTCAGTCTCGGAGGATTCATCAATCAACCTCCGCTGGAAAGTTTGAATTGCACGTTTGTCCTTTGAAGGCATTTTATTTGTAAACCAACCACATAATTAGATATCAGTTTGAAGATGTTTAATCCAATAAATCACATAACAAAGAACAAGAAACGCAAACACTAAAGCATATAAAGAAAATACAATAAAAGATAGATCATTGGAACAATTGCAGGTCCGTAGGTACAAGTACATTACGACTCATAGGATGGCCTACGAGTCGTACATTGGCCTCGTAGTAATTAAATGACATACAAAAGTGCAATTTGACCTCAGATACTAGAAGCAGTTATGACTCATAGGTGAGCTTACAAGTCATAGCTTGGCCTCGTACAAAATTTCAGAGACATCTTTAAGAATTGAGTTAATATTACGAGACCCTTCCTATGAGTCATAACAAGTATTACAAGTCATATGTGAGTCTCATATGGGAAATATGAAGAACCCACAGGTGACTAATGCTTGCTACGAGGGACCACTATGACTCGTAGGGGAGCCTACGAGTCATAGGAGTGCCTCGTAGCTAAAAACAGAAGGCACCAGTAGTGCCTATCATTTTCTCACAGCAAACACAAGTAAAGCACACAATTCAAAATGTCGGGCATATAAAAGCAACATAAAATACTCGGTACATGAGCAATCCCATAATGATAATAGAAAGTTAAAGCAACTATCATCCCCAATAAAAAAAATCATTTTAACATTACATCAAGCACACCAAAAAACAAAATACTTTCCAAGCTCATATGTGATATCAACTAGACATTCTATAAAGATGCAAATGCCATTCAATCCATTTTGATCCTGTTCAACACGTTAAGACATATGAAACACACCCACACTTCATAAATTACAATTCCGACAATAATTTTCTCAATGCTTAGGCAACAAATAAGCACTACACTCAAGGGATTAGGCATTTACACAATGACAATCACCCACTCAAGAATTTTAAACAAGGTTCAATTCATCAAAAAAAATCCTTGAAAGCACACCATCCCTAGGTTTTTAAGCATATATCAAAATATCATCAAATGTGCTTGAGAATTCATGGTTAAACACATACACATTCATCTATGGCATAACTCACCACCATAGTGCATTAAGATTAACCAAGAAACTTACCAAATAGTAAAAGAATTGAACCAATGTACTGTAGATGAAAAAAACAAGTCCAAACCCTAGGATGTGTCTTGGCCAAAAAATGAAATGGGTGATAGGGGTTTTGATTGGAAAAGTGATTGGGACAATAATTAGGGTTTTTTGGTCGCTTTAGGGATTGGGAAATGAAGAATTTAGGGTCAAATTTTATTTTGACCCCTATTTAAATGAAATTGGGTCAGACATTAAAAAGCTGTAGGTCCGGGCTATAAGACCCCAGCTATGAGTCGTAGGCTGTCCTACCAGTAGTACATCCTGGTCTCATAGCAGACCCAACATTTGTTAAACTTTAGGAGTCATACCTGGGCACTATGAACCCCACTTACGATTCCTAAGGGATCCTACGAGTTGTAAGATTGGCTCGTAATGTATATGCTAACTTATGATACTCAATGATTCCCCCTTTGAGGCATGACTATGAGTCATACTGATGAGTACGACTCGTAGGCCTGCTCGCACAAGTTGCTCCCAGTGCTATTTTCTCACTTTTTCAACTCTTTGATTTCCACCTGCAAACCAAGTCTCAAACACAACAATTTTCAAAATATTATAACTGCATCAATGTCTTTCAACTCAAAACATACTGAAACCTTCTACCTAAGAATATAAATCAACCAAAAACACTTAAAACAAACCAACAATTATCAACAATGCTTGGGTTGCCACCCAAGAAATGCCTTGTTTAACGTTGTGGGTCGACTTTGTTATCGTCCTTCATCACCTATCATCAAGGGTCCACACTTCACTCTTGAACTCGTCCGAGTGCTTCATGGGTTGACAAATATCGAGCACGACCTCTGCATCATTGACCCTAGGCCGCAGTTAACCTGAATCCATATCTACTAGAGCTCTCCTAGTGGCTAGAAATGGTATTCCCTAGATGATGAGCACCTCAAAATCAACTTCGCAATCTAGGATCACAAAGTCCGCCGGAAAGATGAATTTATCAACTTTAATAAGCACATCTAAAAGGATTCCTTATGGCTTTTTAATGGTTCAATTATCCATAAGCAACCTTATTCTTGTCAGAGTGGGAATGACGAGGCCAAGCTTTTTTGAATACAACAAGAGGCATTAGATTGATACTCTCTCCTATGTCACACAATGCTCTTGCGAAGTCAACATCACTAATTGTGTAAGGGATGGTGAATGCACCGGGGTCCTCTCATTTTTGCACAAGGCATTTGGTCGTAATTGCACTATATTGCTGGAGTTCTTGTGAGAACACTTTGCTCAAAGTGCTCTTCTTGGTCCCCAAATCCTTCATATATTTGGCATACCCAGGCTTCTTCTCTAAAGCTTCTAGAAGGGGAACGTTGATGGAGAGTTGCTTCAACATCAAGAGGAAGTGTTTGAATTTACCCTCCTCTTCAGTTTTCTTAAGCCTTTAAGAGAAAGGAGGGCATTTGGGAATTGATTTCAATTTCTCATGCTCCCTTGCCTCTTCTTGTTGTATCCAAACAATCTTCGGATCTTCTCCCTCAACCACGACTTCACAACCAACACCCTTCTCATCAACTTCATCCACAATTACCGGCTTAGGGGGATTTATTCTGCTTTTACCACTCTAGGCCATAATCGCCATGCAGTGCCCTTCATTTTTAGGATTTTGAATAGTATTGCTTGGTAAGGTGCCCTTTCTATATTGGTTCTACTGCGAAGAAACTTGTCTAAATTGTCATTCAAGATTCTTAATCACCATCGAGTGAGACTCTACTTTTTGGTTAATACTTGAAATATCTGCTTCATTCCCTTTATGGTATTATCGTAGTGGTTGGCCCTCTTCAACAACTTTTCGAACATCTCTTCGATCCTGGAGTTGCTTGACCCAGCATCACAGTTGTGAGGTGGCACATAAGGACCATTCTTGTAACCCTCTCTTCTTTCCCATCGGGCACGCTCTCTCTCATAGTATCCACCGCGGTTGTCTCTATACACATATCATGGTTGAAGTTCTGATCTTGATTCCCAGACTCTTGGCTCCAATAGTTAGAATTGGACCCTTGGGAGTTGTTCTGGAAACCCGCCGCTTGGTTGCTTTAAAAACATGCATCTTCATCAAAGAATGAATCATCATGGATGGGAGCCTTCGGAGGTTGGTGGGTGACTACTTTGGCACTTGCTTGGTTTTGCTTTAAAACCAAGTCCATACTTGTGCGAAGTTGAGCAAGTTGTTCCATGATCTATTTATTTACCTTTGCTTGCTCATTGTTGGTGTTGACTGCACAAGAAGGTTTCATCACACTTCCCTCTCGTTAACCCTATGCTCTATTTTTTGGACCACTTTCTCTATGCTTGCAGCTATCAATGCAAAAGGTTGGTCAAGGAACATGCCTCCCATGATTGTGTCGGCGCAAGCTTGACAATTCTCATCAAGCGCCCGCTAGAAAATCTCAACCAAGGCATCATCAACAATCTTGTGATCAGGATGTTGTGCTAATAGAGTCACCCAGCAATTGGTCAAAGCTGTTGATTTGGTCCTTGAGCTTCAACTTCTTTGATCTTGGAAAATATCTTTCAAGGAATACTCTTTGAAGCTCAACCCAACTTATAATAGTACCCGGAGGAAGCTCGAAAAATTGCTAGTTAATGACAGTGGAAACATTCTTAAACCAATAATATCAATAGAAAGGTTTTATGTCCCCATGACAATCTTGCAAACAAACACCACATTTTGGAGATGACAGTGGGGATCCTCCGAAGGTAGCCCTGTGAATAGTTTGCGTTTTTGGAGCATCTGGAGCAATCCACTCGATATCGTGAACTTAGTATCTGTCGGTAAGGGAGGCAGTACTATGGACCAGTAATGTACATAGCCATAGGGTTTAATCAATAATAATTCCATCCATAAGCATTTTCATTGAAGTCCCTGAGTTGTGCCATATTACCCCTTTGTTGTGGATTCTCCTCTCTTCCCATATCCTCATTCGTATTCATATCCTCCTCAACCTCGATATCCTCATTTACTTGAGCCACTCATCTTGGTAGTTTATGGATCTCCAAATTGAGTGGAGATAAGGGATTACCTTGGCTCCTTTTGTTGGGCATACAATCTAGTACACCATGCAAATAAAATTAAAAAAAAAACAAAGGTAAAACATAAGAGATTCTAGAAATCAACACTAGAACTAACTAATAGTGAATTCAAGTTAAAACCTAGTCGTATATCCCAACAATGGTGCCATAATTTTTTGATGATGTTTACACTCCAATAAGAAAGTGATCGCTGTCAGCAATTAACCTAATAGAAGATTAGGGCTGAATCCATAGGTAATACGGGTTCTTAACTACAAAATCCATTACTACTCATTTTAGGAATAAATAACTAAAATATCTAAATTGGGGTTGAGGAGGTTTGTGATTCAAACACAAAGTGAAATAAACACAAAACTAAGATGCGAGGAAACACTCAATTTTAGGGACAACTTGGGTATTGTTTTCACCATGGTTCGTTGACTCGATTATCCTAGGTAACATAACTACAATTGGAACTTCACATGCAGGATCATAACTTAGATTCTTCTAGCCCTTTTATGAAGGTAAAGGTCAAATTTCACAATGGCCCTTGGTCAGCCACCACGGCGTGCCAACTAACTGTTATCAATTGTCCCAGTCAACCTCCCCTTGGTCAAGTTTGGTTGATTAGATGAGAACACATCTATCGAATCCTAGCATCTACTTCCTTTTTCCTATTTGTCACTACATTGGTCGGGCCAGTGATATTAGGTGGCTTTTGGTGTTGGCCACCACCAAACGACAATCATAATGAAGGAAAATAAACAATACATGCAAACACCAATCATAGAAATACAATAAACCTAGGTTATTTCAAATCAACTACCTATGATTCCCACAACCCCAAGTTGTGGGTGCTTAGCTACTCATGGTTAAGTCAAAACAAGCAAAAAGGTAAATACAAGACATCAATGAAAGTTTTACCAAAAACATTGAGAAGTGCAGGCACCACAAGTTGCAAACCCAAATTCTTGATTGATCAACAATGAGTACAAAGAAAGATTTGCAATCCCAAAATAGCTTTTCCAAGAGAAATTAATAAACTAATCTAAAACCCTAAAAATATTCTTGATAGAATATTCAAAGGCAAGTTCTATCTTCTAAAATCTGGAATCTCCTCTCTAAAAACCAAAATAAATGTATTTATAGTGTTTACAAATAAACCCTAAAATTAACATAGAAAAGATAGTTGGCAGCTGGTACGCCTGGCAGGTACGACTCATAGGGTGACCTATAAGTCATAGTCGGAATCTCGTATTAGGCTCTTGGCATCTTGGACTAAACTGGGATGACCCATAGGTACAAGTCGTTGCTTGAGCAACGACTCATATGATTCTCTCATAGTCTTAGCCTTCAATTTTTTGTCTAACATTTTGGCTCTCTGATTCCTGCTATGAGTCCACCTACACGAGTCATAGTGACACTTACGACTCATAGGATGGCCTCGTAGGGGTGACCTCCACTTAACATATTTCTGAATTTTGGTCTCTATTTTTTGCTATGACACACCCTACGACTAGTAGCTGAGCTCGTATGTCCTACGATTCAGCAAAATTTGCAACTTTACTTCAAAATCGAGCCAACCTAACTTTTCTGCAAGAATAATATAAAAACACATAAAAACCATAAAAAAGTCGCATTAATAACTCATAAAATCCCTTATTTTTGGCATCAAATATGTTCTATTTTGACGATACATCAATCACGACTAGGCCCTAGGCTTGGGTCATCAAAAATTAGTATCAGAGCACTAGGTTGTTAATGGTCTTCGGCATCCAACACAGCGCATCGATTAGAGTCTTGTTCATGGTTGTGTTGTGCACCACAACTAAGAGCAAGAGGCTATGAGGCATTTAGGAAATGTTTCCCTTCTTCATGTTCTAAGTCATGCTGTAGAGTTAAAGTGAGTTTTCCCCCCTAACAGTTGTTCTTTTCTATGCTAGATCATGCCTAACACAAGTGGAAGAAGAGCCCGCACATCTGATGGCAACTGGCACATAGAGAGCTTCGGCATGCTCTCATCTTGCTTACAGAAGTTTTAGCTAACCAAGCCAACCAAGGGGCCAAAGCCCCTCATGTTCCTACTCTTGCATCTTGGGTAAGAGACTTCATGAGGATGAATCCCCCAGAATTCTATGGGTCTAAGGTAGATGAGGACCCTCAGGAGTTCATTGATGAGGTCTATAAGGTATTGGCTATCATAGGTGTTAAGTCAAAGGAGAAGGCGGAGTTAGAATCCAACCAACTCAAAGGGGTAACACAAATATGGTACAGTCAATGGAAGGAGGAGAACAGAATCAACAATATGGTACTTTGGGAGGAGTTCAAGGCAATTTTCCTTAATCAGTTCTTCCCTCTTGAGCTTAGGAAATCCAAATTGGTGGAATTTATGAATTTGAGACAAGGGTCTATGAGTGTGAGGGAGTATGCCCTCATGTTCAACCAACTCTCAAAGTATGCCCCACACTTGGTTGTTGACTCAAGGTCTAGGATGAATAAATATGTGATGGGTGTTTCTGATTTGGTAAGTGAAGAATGACAATCTGTTATGTTGATTAGTGACATGGATTTGTCCCATTTGATGACCTATGCCGAACAAATAAAGGAGGAAAAGTTGTGAAAGAGTAGGAACCATAAGGCCAAGAGGGCTCATTTTGATGGTAAATTTCAAAGCCGAAAGGGTGGTCGGTTCCATCAAGGACAAAGGTCTTCTCAACCATTTCATAAGAGGGTTGCCAATGATTTTACAAGGGTCCAAGGTATTGGGGGTGTGGTTCCTAATGGTGGGTGTCCGAAATGTGGTAAGGGTCATAGCAGCCCATGCTTGAGGGATACTAATGCTTATTTTGGTTGTGGGGAAGTTGGGCATAAGGTGTTGGATTGCCCTTGAAATCATAACAAGGGTAAGGAGGTTTGTCTACAAGGTTCTAATATGGTTCCTTTGGGGAGAGGTGGTCAATAAGGTGGTTCCCCAAGGCACAATCGATTTCATGCTTTGCATGGGAAGCAAGGAGTTGATGAGGTGCCCAATGTCATCACTAGTACATTGAAAATCTTTTATTTTTATGTATAGGCATTGATTCATCCGGGTGCGACTCTTTCTTTTCTTACCTTCTTTTTTGCCAAGAAGTTCTATGTCGAGCCCGAATTGTTGTGTGATTCGTATGAAGTGTCTACTCCTATTGGTGCATCTATTGTTGCTAGAAAGTTCTATAAAAATTTTCTCATTTGCATCTTGCATAAAATATTACCTTGTGATCTGGTTGAGTTGGATATGGTCGATTTTGATGTCATTCTTGAGATGGATTCGTTACATGCATATTATGCCTCTATTGATTGTACAACCCATAGGGTCAAGTTCCAATTCCCAAATGAACCCATCCTTGAGTGGGAGAGTCATGATGTGGTGGTCAAGGGTAGGTTCATCTCTTATATTAAAGCCAGTAAGTTGATCTCTCAGGGGTGTCTTTATCATCTTGTGAGGGTCGGGGATGTGAATTCCAAAGTCCTTCCCATAGAGTCGGTTCTGGCTGTAAATGAGTTTCTTGATTTCTTTCCAAATGAACTTCCCCGTGTTCTTCCAGACAAAAAATAGATTTTGGTATAGACCTCTTCCTTGATACTCAACTCATCTCTATTCCCCCTTACCGTATAGCCCTGACGGAGTTAAAGGAGTTGAAGGAGCAATCAAGGGACTTGTTGGAGAAGGGTTTTATTAGGCCTATCCAATCATCGTGGGGTGCACTGGTGTTGTTTATTAAAAAGAAGGATAGGTCCCTTAGAATATGCATTGACTACCGACAACTTAATATGGTCACCACCATGAATAGGTATCCTCTTCCAAGAAATGATGATTTGTTTGACTAACTGCAGGGGGCTAGCCACTTCTCTAAGATTGATCTTTGGTCTAAGTATCACCAAGTGAAGGTGAGGGAGTGTGGTATTCCCAAGACAGCCTTCCGGACTAGGTATGGGCATTATGAGTTTGTTGTGATGTCTTTTGGGTTGACCAATGCACCGGTTATCTTCATGGATCTTATGAATAAGGTCTTCAAACCCTACCTTGATTCATTTGTTATGGTCTTCATTGATGATATTTTGATCTATTCACATAGTAAGGAGGAGCATAGAGGTCATTTGGGTGGTGCTACAAATATTAAGGGAAGAGAAGTTATATGCCAAGTATGAGAAATGTGAATTTTCGTTAAAAGGGGTTCCTTCTTAGGTCATGTGGTGTTAGGGTATGGTATTAAGGTGGTTCTTAATAAGATGGATGTGATTAGAAATTGGCCTAGACCATTGACCCCGTCGGACTTTAGAAGTTTCTTGGGCTTAACGGGCTACTACTGGAGATTAGTGAATGGATTCTCTTTTATTGCTTCTCCCATGATTAAATTGAATCAAAATAAGGCTAAGTTGTGTGGACTGATGAGTGTGAAAGGAGCTTCCAAACCTTGAAAGATAAGCTTGTGTCTGCTCCTATATTGTCACTACCGGAAGGGCTAGAAGGGTTTGTTGTGTATTGTGATGCTTCTAGAGTTAGTTTGGGTTGTGTTCTAATGCAAAATAATAAGTTCATAGCCTATGCTTCTAAGCAACTCAAAGTGTATGGAAAGAATTATCCTATTCATGATCTTGAATTGGCTGCCTTGGTATTTGCTTTGAACATTTGATGTCATTATTTGTATTGAGTGCATGTTAATGTGTTTACCGATCATAAGAGTCTCCAATATGTGTTCACTCAAAAAGATCTCAACTTGGGGCAAAGAAGGTGGTTAGAACTTCTTGAGGATTATGATATGAGTGTGCATTATTATCCGCTAATGCTAATGTTGTGGCGGATGCTTTGAGTAGGGTGTCTATGGGTAGCCTAGCTCATGTTGATGGTAGTGGCAAAGAGGTGGCTAGGGAGGTCCATTGGTTGGCTAGATTGAGGGTTAGGTTGAATGATATTGATAATGGTGGAATTGTGGTTGTTGATGGTTAAGAGTCTTCCTTGGTTGATGAGGTAAAAGAAAAGCAAGATCTTGATGCCTCCTTGTTAGAATTGAAGGCCTTGGTGAAAGATGGCAAGGTGGAGGGTT
>JAOTQR010082521.1:0-38718 GCA_025774065.1 Solanum ossicruentum | reverse complement strand
TACATAAGGTCATTTCATCATCATAACAACAATCATACCATATCTCACACGCTGGACCTTCAATTCCACAAGAAATCCTATCCGGACATTTATTAAAACAATTGGGGGTGTAATGGGGTAAAAGACCATGCAATTTAGAGATGAAATCATGCAATAAAATATGTTGTAAAACCATCAATCAACATCTTACAACATCCCCAAGACATTCACATTGAAACCCCTCGTCAAATCCAACATTAGATCCTACATTTAGAGCTCAAAACATGCTAAAATAACCATACTTTCATGAACTCAAATCACTATGCGATAAATTTCTTAAATATACATGTCCCATATGTAAAACCAACTTTAAATCATGCAACTTGAGTAAAAAGGAGATTAGGGCACCATGGGTGGAAGAACCCCATCGTTAAAACCTATATACCTTAGCTTTGGAGAAGGTCTTGGTAAAGGTTGAAAATGGAGGCTTGAAACTTGAAGGAAATCGTTAGTTCCAGATGAGGGTTTTGAGACTTGGATTTTGGAGTGAAAATATGGCTAAGTATTTTAGGGAGTACTGAGAAATGTTTAGGATGATATAAGGGTAAAATTTGGCTAAGTGTAAATAAAAACATGTTTGAAAACACTTAGGCTGAAGACTTAAAATTCTTGGACCGAGATTAAATCATAGGCAACAAACTACATAGATCCGCATCTGCTGTCACAAAGCCCAAATGAACTTATGTTCCCGATAGTTGCGTGTCGCATCATCGTTGTGGATTGATTTTGAAAATTGAAATTTTAGAAATTTAAAATTATGATTCGATTGATCTAGAAATGGGTTTAGACCTTTTTTCCTCTAATTTGGACCCCTAAATAAGAATATGAAGTTAGATTTTTGAAATATCAAATAGATTTTGAGATATCTGAAAATTGATATTTTGGGCATTCTAAGGCACGTTTTCAGGCACTTTTTGGGGTCGTTACAGATAAGGACTTCATGCTCTATCATGATTCATTTGTTATGGTCTTCATTGATGATATTTTGATCTATTCTTATAGTGAGGAGGAGCATGTGTCTCATTTGAGGGTAGTGTTGTAAAGATTGAGGGAAGAGAAGTTGTATGTTAAATATGAGAAGTGTGAATTTTTGTTGAAAGAAATTGTCTTTCTAGGTCATGTGGTGTTGGGGGATGATATTATAGTGGATCCTAAAACGATGTATGTTATAAAAAATTGACCAGAACCCTTGACCCTGTCGGAAATTACGAGCTTCTTAGGCTTAGCAAGTTATTATAGGAGGTTTGTGAATAGGTTCTCTTTTATTGCTTCTCGCATGAACAAGTTGACTCCAATGAAAGCCAAGTTTGTGTGGACCGATGAGTGTGAGAGGAGTTTGCAAACACTGAAATATAAGCTTGTGTCTGCTCCTATTTTGTCTCTATCAAAAGGGCTAGAAGGGTTCGTCATGCATTGTGATGCTTCCCGGGCTGGTTTGGGTTGTGTGTTAATGCAAAATTGTAAGGTAATAGCCTATGCTTCAAGGAAACTCAATGTGCATTCAAAGAATTATCCTACTCACTATCTTGAACTAGCCGTCATGGTATTTGGATTAAATATTTGGCGTTATTATTTATATGGGGAGTATGTTGATGTGTTCACCAATCATAAGAGTCTCCAATATGTTTTCACTCAAAAAGATATTAACATGAGGCAAAGAAGGTGATTAGAACTTCTTAAGGATTATGATATGAGTGTGCATTGCCATCCCGGTAAGGCTAATGTTGTGGCGGATGCTTTGAGCAGTGTTTTTATGGGTAGCCTAGTTCATATTGATGGTGGTAAAGTGGTGGTTAGAGAGGTCCATCAGTTGGCTAGGTTAGGAGTTAGGTTGTAAGAGGTTGATAATGGTGGTATTGTTGTTGTTGATGGTTCAAAATCTTCATTGGTTGAGAAGGAGAAAGCTAAGCAAGATCTTGACCCCGCTTTGTTTGAATTGAAGCCATTTATAAAAAATGGTAAGATAGAGGTTTTCTCCCAAGAGGGAGATGGTTCCCTTAGATACAAAGGTAGGTTTTGTGTGCCTTGTGTTGGTAGCTTGAGAGAAAATATCCTTAATGAAGCCCATAATTCTTATTATTTTATTTGCCCCGATTCTACTAAGATGTATAAAGATTCGAGAGAGTTTTATTGGTGGGGAGGCATGAAGAGGGACATTGCCAAATTTTTTTTTGGTTGTCATAGTTGCCAACAAGTCAAAGTCGAGCACCAAAGGCTGGGTGGCCTAGCCCAAGAAATAGAGATTCCTACTTCTAAGTGGGAAGAGATTAAAATGGATTTTGTGATTGGATTGCCTAACACTAGAAAGGGTTTTAATTTCATTTGAGTTGTGGTTGATGGGATGACAAAATTGGCTAACTTACTACCGGTTAAGACGATATATAGGGCTGAAGATTATACTAGTTGTACATTCATGACATGGTGAGACTGCATGGGGTTCCTTTATCTATCATATCGGATCGTGGTACTCAATTTACTTCACATTTTTGGAGGTCTTTCCAAAGGGGTCTTGGTACAATGGTTAAGCTTAGATAGCCTTCCACCCTCAAATGGATGGCCGAGCTAAAAGAACAATCCAAATACTTGAGGATATGCTTAGGTCTTGTGTGTTGGAGCTTAAAGGTAGTTAGGATGATCATCTACCACTGATTGAGTTTTCCTATAACAATAGCTATTGTTCTAGCATCGGTAAGGCTCCTTTTGAGTGTTTCTATGATAGACACTATAGATCATCGGCTGGGTGTTTTGAAATTGGAGAGGTGGCTATGCTGGAACCAGAACTTGTTATAGAGGCTCTTGAGAAGATTAGGATGATTAGGGAAAGGTTGAAGATGTCCCAAAGTCGCCAAATGTCCTGTACTGATGTAAGGAGAAGAGATCTTGAATTCAAAGTTGGTGATTGAGTTTATTTGAAGGTGTCACCCATGAAGGGTGTGGTTCATTTTAGTAAGAAGGGAAGGTTGTGTAAAAGATATGTGCATCCTTATAGTGTGATGAGGAGGATTGGCAAGGTAGCTTGCGAGTTAGAATTGCCTAGTGAGATGGATTTGGTTCATCCGGTCATTTAGGTTTCCATGTTGAGGAAGCGTATGGGAAACTATAATGCTATTGTGCCCCTTGATGTTATGGGTGTTTTGAAGGAAATTTGACCTATGATGAGGTTACAGTTCAGATTTTGGATAGACAAGTGGAGAGGTTGAGGAACAAGGATGTGGCTTCTATTAAGGTCCTTTGGAGGACTCAACAAGTTGAAAGTGCTACATGGGAGGCCGAAGCTGACATTCAAAAGTGATATCCTTATCTTTTCCACTTTACTCAAGCCTAAGTATCCATCTAAGTCCCCTATGTAATTTTAAGTCGAAGTTCAGCCTATGACATTTGCATACATTCATTTTTATATTAACAAGTTCATGATGATTTTACACTTATGTTGAGATTTCTGAAATGATGTTTAAGTTTATTTTTGCATCCTTATGTGGGCTGAAATTGTCATGTTTACATCTCTCATATACCTTTCTTTGACATTCGGGGACGAATGTTCCCAAGGAGGAGATATTGAAACGACCCCAAAAAAGTACCCGAAAATGTGTCTCGAAAGTGCCCGGAATATTAATTTCCATATATCTCAAAATTCATGCCTGATTTTGCGAAAATATGACTTTACATTCTTGTTTAGGGGTCAAATTTAGTTGCAAATGGGTCTAACCCCGATTTAAGAGTAACCTTATCAAAATTTGAATTTACAAAATGTTAAATTCTAGTGAGCAGTTCGCGCCCTAAGGACGACGCGCCAAGGGCGCGCTCTAGTGTTAATTTTGTACAGTTTTTCAACTTTGGTCCAAGGCTTTTGGGTCTTGGTCTTAATTGTTCCCATACATGAAAATACCTATACTTAGTCATATTTCATCTTCATATTATTCGAGACATTCCACAATACTCTCTGAAACACTTAGCCAAATATTCATTCCCAATTTCAAGTCCCAAAACTTATCCGGATCTTAAGATTCTCATTCAAGCTTCAAGTCTCCATCTCCAATCTTTTTCAAGGATTCTCCAAAGCTAAGGTATGTGGGTTTCTTTCACGGCTTCCTTTCACCGATGATGTCCAAGCTTCTTTTTACCTAAAATTGCATGATTTAATGTTGATTTATTTATGGGTCTTACTTATTATGAATTGCACTGCATACTATGTAGGGATTTCATGAAATAGCGACCATTTTAGCATGTTTGAGTTATGAATCTAAGATGTATTATGAGATTTGATGAAGGATTTTGATGTATATTGCTTGAGGGTGTTACCAAGTTTGATTGATGGTTTTATATTGGATTTTCCTGAATGATTTCATCCCTAAATTGCATGGTTTTACAGTAGCACTACACACTCACCAAGTGTTTGATAAAATATCCGATTATGGTTTCTTGACAAATTGAAGGTCTAACGCATGTCTTATGAGTTGAATGACTATATGATGATGAAATAAATGTATGTGTACAATATTCTTCTACATAGTAGTGGAAATTGACCATGCCTCACTTGGATTAGGGGCTTTTAAGATAACGGGCAACCAGTTGAGGGGTTTGTACCCCATTCACCAAGGGTGGTAGGGTGAGATGATCCACCAACCATGTCAAGGTGTTAATACCTTGATAACCATGTAGGGGATTTAATATCTCGCTCACCAAGGGTGGTAGGGTGCGACGATCCACCAACCAATTAATGGGGTTGGTACCTCAATCACCAAGAGTTGTAGGGTGAGACAATCCACCAATATATGATTGTCTCTTCTTACATATGTATTAAGTTCTATGTAAGCATGTTTTACTTAAGTATTGATCATACATACCATATTATTGTCATGCTATCTATTGCTTATCTCTATGCATTTTGACTATAATGTCTATCTTTTATTGCATTGCATCTTATATACTTAGTACATTCAAATGGACTGCATACTCTATGCCTATATGATATCACCATGTAGGAACTGGAGCACCATTTGATCCTCCTCCTCCTCCACATGGCTAGTATGATATCTCTCAAGCTAGCAGGTGAGTCCTCCATTCGGGGTATGTATTGCTGCTCTCTTTCATTATTGTATAATTTGACTATGAGGGTGAGCTCAGTTGTTTGTCTTGGACCCCGCTATTACTATTAGTAGAGGTGTTGGTGGACATGTTATGTATCTATACTATGAGTCTTGCCTCTCTTGCTTGTTGAGGTTTATGATTTGAAAGTTTCTCCTTAGTCCCACTGCCCTTGTTTCTAATCTTTTCTGTCATTTACTTGCTTCTGCGACCAAGGATGTGTGATGATATGTTAAGAGGCTTGTTCGGGGTCCCTTTGAGTTCCCTATTCACTATGTCACATCTAGGCTAGAGGCTTGGGTCGTGACAAGAGGCTTCACAAACTAGAGTTGAATGTTGATGCTGAGACTTTTTGAGCTAGTTTCTTTCTAATTAGCCCATTTATTTAATACATTATTTTGTGACTAGATGAGATGTGCCCATTACTTTCTTTTTTCATCTGTTGATTGGTAGAGTTCATTGACTGAATGAATATGATGAGGTCAAGTAGTTTGCTTGGGGACTAACAATAATCTCTGGGTGCCGACCACATCTCTCCCGGGGCGTGACACCAATATCTATTTATAAAATATACTAATTACATGCTATTATATTAATTTTTATTTATTTAATGGAAAATGGCTAAGTTGTCACAATCTGATCCATTGAGTCGTGCATAGATTGACAATTAAATGGTGCATTGCAAGTGCACAGCAGGTACGGGGTGGGTTGGGGGTGGGTGTGGGGCTATCACGATCCAAAAACCACTAAAACAAGTAAGCCAATGCTCAATTCAATGTTTGGACTAAAATGGAAGAGATAAAGTTCAAATATAGGACAAACACTAGGATATCAAGTCTATAAAACCATCACAAGACTTGTGTCACATGTACAAGCATCTATTGTAGAATACAATAGAATATAAATATAAGTCTGAGTCTCAGGTCTCAAATAGAATATAAGATATACTTAAAGGACTTCGAGAATCTGCCAAAATAGATAACATGCTACCTCTAAAATATCCAAAAGCTTGGTTTGTATAGAAGGAAGCTAATTCAGGTGGAACCGAGCTCACAACCGAGACTCATGTATAATAACAAGGGTAAGTTCCAAAACAACAGGTACGCAGCAAGATGATCTAGACATAAGTAAACATACAGAACAAAATACTTCTTCCACACTAACCACATGCCACCAAACTACACACCTGCACTCAAAAACATTCCAGCACAACAACAATATACATATATACTTACTTATAAATTATTCTCAATAGTTACAACAAAATATAGCTCAGGTATCCATAATGTCTCTATTTACAGTTCAGCCATACATCAGATATCATCAGATAAGTTTTAGATATTCAACAACTATATGTTTAAGCATAATAACCTCATAGTCCAACTACAATAAATAAACTAAGTCACAACCACATAATAGGATGATATGATATATAGTTAAATAATATGAAATGAAATGATGAAGTGCAATGTCAAATAATCATGATGCATTTCTATCCTACGATACACATCTATTGATATAATCAGTTCGGAACCCATGGAAGACACATTTGTCTATGTACTTGCCTCGGAGCGTGAGAACCATCCCAAATATAACCAGTGATATTTATCATGGCTTGTATGGCTAGTCCCCTATTTCTCATATATGTTTTTTTCCACAACTTCTGGCCTATCCCCTATTTCTCATTTTTGTTTCATGCCATGGCTCGTGTGGCTCGTCCCCTATTTCTCATTTGCATTTCATGCCAAAACTCATATGGCCTGTCCCATATTTCACCTCAGTGTTTCATCAGTGGCACTTAGTCACAAATACACATCAAGTACATTATACATGATGCAACAATGACTAGTTCATGCAAGAGTCCACTTCACAACATATAAAACACTTCAAGTCAAAAACCACAATAACAAGGCATAATGATGGATTCGTTCTAAGACAATAGTCAACTCACTAACTCACATGTGAAACTCAAAAATAATATCTCCAATTCCCCAATAATAAATCATAACATAATCCACAATTCACATTCTCATATCATAAGTGATTCTTAATATCGAAACACAAGTCAACAAGTATCAACCTCATTATTTCACTTTCGAGATGTAGGTGTGACATACCATAACTCTATCCCCACATATACCTATGTTTCAAGCCTCATTCTTATATGTGAAAAGTGTATTAGGGTCATCAGAGACCTTTAGTACTTAGACGAGTTCAAAACCATCATATAAATTGAGTCTCTAATATTAGATTGTGCAAGGGTTAACTTTAAATGATCATAATTCTTAGCACAAAAATAATTAGGTCTCCCATGATATATCAAATGAAAGTCCTTTGAATTAGATTTACAAAGCAATAGATTTCAACTCATTTAGAGTTTGCAATCAAATGTCATTTTATTGGAGATCGTAAGTGAAGAGTTGTTCTACGAAACCCTTTTACGACCCAGAAAAGGAATTATGATCTGTCTGCTAAATTGAGGAAAAAATTCCTAAAACTTCAATTTTCGGACTAGACTTTATGAGCCATATACGGGTCACAGAACCTTCTAAGGGTTGTAAGATGGGCTCGTATAATAAACCAAAAACTCTAAAATTGGGCCAAAACTTTACGAAAGGGTCCCTACGGGGCCGTGGAATTTTCTACGGATCGTAAATGGCCCATACACAAATTTTGACAACTTTTTAAGAAAGATTATTTTGACTTTTTCCCACCCTTTCTAAGCTTAGGATTGATATTTTACACCTAAATAAAGTCCTAAACATGTTAGATTAATCTTTTTACGCCAAAACACTCTCTCAAACATAGAAGTAAGGTTTCAAGAGAGAAAAGGGCTAGAGTTTGAAAAAAAAACTTGAGAATTCTTCCAATATCTTTCAAGGTTCAGAATTTTAAAGTATGTAAGACTAACCAAAACATGGATTCTGTTTTTCCATATGTCCCATAACCTAGATTGATGAAGTTGTGAGTAATATTGAGTCTCCTATGAATGGTTCTTGAAGGTTTTTCATAAATTCTAATGCATATTTGTATAATTTTGCTTGAACCATTTTTATGAATTAAATGCCTAAATTAGACTATTTTTCCATATTACATGAACCCTAGCATGACTTATCATTATTTTCACATATTTTACTTACATGAGCATGCATGAGCATAATTTGAGCCTAGAGATTCTATGGAGTCCCTAATTGCTCTAATTCTACATTTCTTCTCCTAAATGCTCTGAATCAGAACGATACATGATTAATTCCTTATGAGTCAAGAACTGAACCTTAAAATGATGTAACCAAAGGGTTGATGGTTAATATAATGAGTTAAGTTGATTAATGTCCAATAATACTAGATGAATGAGTTAACTATAGGATTGATGTCTTATGAGCATATTGAGTCTTGGGAGGAGTAGTCAGCACCGAATTGAGTAAGAGTATGTCCATGTTGAATCAATAACTACATAGATGGCGTAGGAGAGGATTGAACCGTAAAACTGAATATTTCCTAATGTCCCAAAATAAGGACTTGATGTTATTATTGGATCCACTGATGGGATGTCCTATGCCGAGGGAAGGATATTGGATAGATATGGCAATGACATCACTTCGTTGTAACATCACAAGCTCATTGGTGATGGTTGTTAATTAGAGAAACTCTCAAATAGATAGTACTCTGAGTGGATGGTACATGGATGATGGATGAGTAGTCATTGTTTAAATTGCGCTCTTACTTCAGAAACTTGACATGATGATTGAGTTTCCTACGTCTTGAGTTGAGCTATTTGAGTTGACATTATTCTTCCTTTACATGTTTTATTTTGTTATTTTACATGTTCGTGCATTCCATGTACCGATCTCTAGTAGTCATCAGCAGGAGCCCCATTGAGGACCTAATTGCTTCCAGTTGATTAGTGAGCCCTCCCCTACTTTTGGAGGAAATTATGTTTCTTTCTACCTTTGAGTTTAGACTTATTTCATTCTATTTACAAGTAGTCATGGGTCTGTCATTGGCATCATTATTCGAATGTTTTAGAGGTTTCATAGACTAGATTGTTGAGTTACAATTGGATGTTAAGCTGGCTTATTTTCTTTCATACTAGTCTTGCTTAGCTTATGGATGAGATGTTTGGCCTTTCAACTTTATTTATCATTTTTCATTTCCTTACTTTATGTATTCTTATACTCTGATGTCTTCTACTATTAGAAGTGATGAGACCGAATGGTTCGCTTGGGTGCTAGCAATAGTCTCCAAGTGTCGACCACGCCAAGGGTACCCTCTCGGGGTGTGACGAACTTGGTATTAGAGCATAGAGTTCAAGAGAACTAGGGAATCTATGAAGCCGTGTCTAGTAGAGTGATATTTATGGGTGTGTTGTGCACCACACTTCATAAGAAAGAGGCTATAGGACATTAGAAATTGTTTCACTTTCTTGTATTATGAGCTCGTGCAATAGAGTTAAAAACTCTACAAGGATCTTTCCTAACTCGTGTGTTACGCACTTGCAGGTCATGCCTCCAACTTATACCATGACCCAGAGGGATGCTTCAACTAGCAATGCTGGGAATCCCATTTCAAAGGTACCTACTTAGATGGAAACGAGGATCTAGGTGGACCACTCAAAACCATTGATGTTCCACAAACACCTACTGCTCCACCTGCTCCTACTAGAGAGGCTGACTTAAGAGGAGCTATCACCATGCTCACTCAGCTTGTAGCTACTCAGAGTGGGAACTGAATTTCGCAGACTCCTAGTTCTAACTCATAAGAGCCAACAACTGCCACAAAAATGACAGATTTCCTAAGGATGAACCCACCAATATTTACTGGATCAAAGGTTGAGGAAAACCCTTAGAGCTTTATTAATGTGATGTGGAAAGTGTTAAAATCTATGCATGCGACTGAAATAGAGGGAGTTGAACTTGCTTCCTATCAACTCAATGATGCGGTTAAAGTTTATTATAATCAATGGGCAAATAGCCAAGGTGAGGTTGTTGAGCCTGCCATTTAGGATGACTTTGAGAGTGCCTTTCTTGATCACTTCTTTCCGTGAGAGTTAAGGGAAGTGAAGGTTGAGGAGCTTGTTAGCTTCAAGCAAGAAGGGGTGATTGTCAAAGAATATAGTCTCAAATTCATACAACTATCAAGGTATACTCTAGAGATGGTCCCTGATGTGAGGTCTAAGATTAGAAAGTTCATATCTGGCTTGGCTAAACAAGTGCAGAAGGCGTGCAAGTCGACATTGCTGACACCAGACATGGACATCCCTAGGCTTATGCTCTATGCACAATAACTTAAGGAGGACAATAAGAAGGATAGAGAGGAGCACTTGAGTAAAAAGGCTAAGTCAGCAGGGCGTGAGCCTAACCAGCATAAGTGAAGTAAGGGGATAGGTCATATTTTTAGAAGAGGTCTTCCAACTATGCACTAGCTTAAGCAAGTGTACCTGCTCCGAGTAACAGTCATGATCAAAAGTATCAATGCTATAAAAATTTTAGACTTTAGGGTTCTCAATCCCAAGCTAGTGTGACTCATGGTTTGAGGAAAAACCACCATGTGGTAAGTGTGGAAATCTCCACCTAGGTGAGTGTCATGATGGAACCAATGTTCGCTATAGGAGCGGATAGACTATCACTTCCATAATGAGTGTCTAATGAGGAGGAGGGGTGATGGAGGTAATAAAGCTCAGTCTTTAGCAGCACCACAGAGGTGCCATAACAATAACAGGTGGGGGTACAAGCCGTCTGTATGCGATTAGAAATCCACTGGATCAAAAAGCTGCACCAGATATTTTCATAGATATACTTTGAGTCTTTTCATATGATGTATGTGTTTTGCTTGATCCTAGGTACCACTTTATCATTTGTAACTCCATATGTGGCTAGTAAGTTTGAGATCTTTCCTGAATGTCTTCTCAAGCCCTTTAGTGTTTCTACTCCTACTAGCTTGTCCATTCTAGCTGAAAGGATATATTGACATTGCATGGTGTCTATCTATCATAGAGATACTTTTGCAGATATACTTAAGTTAGAGATGGTCAACTTTGATATGATTCTTTGCATGGAATAGCTACACGCCTCTTATGCGTCTGTTGATTGTAGAACTCGAACTGTCAAATTTCAGTTTCCAAATGAGCCTATGGTAGAATGGAAGGGTGATTATATTGCACCTAAGGGTAAATTTATTCCTACCTTAAGGCTTGAAAGCTAATTTCTAAAGGATGTATTTATCACCTCGAGCGAGCTAAGACTGATAATGTAGAGTCTCCACTTTTGGAGTCAGTTCTAGTTTTCAATGAGTTTCCCAATATTTTTCCTGACGATTTTTCTAGAGTCCCTTCTTGATAGGGAGATTGACTTTGGGATTGATGTTCTCCTCGATACCCAACCTATCTCTATTCCGCCATATAAAATGGCTCCTATAGAGTTGAAAGAACTGAAAGAGCAATTGAAAGATCTCTTGGACAAGGGGTTTATTAGGCCGAGTGTCTCACTATGGGGTGCTCTGGTCCTTTTTATGCAAAAGAAGGATAGTTCCCTAAGGATGTGTATAGATTATCACCCGTTGAATAAGGTGACCATTAAGAACAAATATCCCCTTTTGAGGATTGATGACTTATTTGACCAACTTCAAAATGCCACATTTTTATCATAGATAGACCTTAGATCAGGATATCACTAGTTGAAAGTGAGAGAATGTGACATTTCGAAGACGTCTTTTCGAACCTGATATGGTCATTTTGAGTTACAAATAATGTCCTTCGGATTGACAAATGCTCCTACCATTTCCATGGACTTGATGAACAAAGTATTCAGACAGT
The DNA here is from genome assembly GCA_025774065.1 of Solanum ossicruentum. NCBI lineage: Eukaryota > Viridiplantae > Streptophyta > Magnoliopsida > Solanales > Solanaceae > Solanum > Solanum ossicruentum. Next base: position 26,783 of record JAOTQR010082521.1, on the reverse strand, counting down.
ACCTAGACATGTTCATGATTGTGTTCATTGATATGGATGTAGTCCAGAGATGAGGAAGAGCATGATAATCATCTTGGAATTGTTCTTCAGACCCTCAAAGATACGGAGTTGTATACCAAATTTTCAAAATATAATTTCTAGCTTAAATTGGTGTCATTTTTGACCACGTGGTCTTGGTTGATAGTATTTGAGTGGATATGCAGAAGATTGAGGCAGTTAAGAACTGGCCTAGACCTACCTCTCCAATTGGCATAAGGTGTTTTCTGTGTTTGGCTAGTTATTATCACAGTATGTTGAGGGATTCTCTTCTTAACCTCACCATTGGCTAAGCTAACTCAAAACAAAGCTAAGTGTAAGTGGTCCGATGAGTTTGATAAGAGTTGTCAAAAGTTGAAAATTAGATTAACGACTATACTAGTGTTGACTCTATCTAAAGGGACTGATCTAGAGTGGGATTGGGATGTGTTCTAATGCAGAGAGCTAAGGTCATATCCTATGCTTCCCATCAACTTAAGAACTATGAGAGGAACTATCCAACTTATGACTTAGAATTAGTTGTGTGGTGTTTGTACTCAACATTTGGTGCCACCACTTATATGGAGCACATGTTAATGTATTCACAGACCACAAAAGCTTGCAATATGTCTTCACCCATAAAGAGATTAACTGGAGGCAGAAGAGATGGATTAAGATACTCAAAGATTATAACATGAGCATCTTCTACCATCCAGGTAAATATAATATGGTTGTTGATGATCTGAGATCATTATCCATGGGAAGCACCGCCCATGTGGAGGAAGAGAAAAAGGAGTTGGCAAAAAAGGTCCACCGACTGGCACGATTGGGAGTTTAACTAGATGAATCAAGTGGAGGAGGAGTTCTTATTCATAATAGGTTCGTATCATCTTTAATAGTATAAGGAGAAAAAAGATCAAGATCCCATCTTATCACAGTTGAAAGATGATGTGCACGAGCAAAAGGTCATGGCTTTCGCCAAAGAGGGAGATGGTGTTCGAGGGAAGATCATGGAAGAGACCCCTAGTTCCAGATATTCCATCCATCCACGGTCTACCAAGATGTACCATGACTAAAGAGAAGCCTATTAGTGCAGTGGAATGAAGAAATACATTGCAGACTTCGTTTCAAAGTGCCTAAACTATCAACAAGTAAAAATTGAGCACTAAAGGTCGTGTGGAGTAGCTCCAAATTTTGAGATCCCATAGTGGAAATGGGAGTTTGTTAACATAGACTTTGTCACACGCTTACCAAGGTCCTCCAGACAACATGATTCTATTTGGATGATAGTTGATAAAATGACAAAATCTACATACTTCTTAGTTGTAAGGACGACAGACACCACAAAGGATTATGCCCATTTATACATAAGGAGATTGCCATATTACATGGAGTTCCTCTATCCATCATATCAGATAAAGGGACTCAGTTCACTATCCAATTTTGGAAGTCCTTATAGAAAAGCTTGGGTTCAAAAATGAACCTTAGTAATGTTTTCCTCCCTCAAACTGATGGTCAGGCCGAGCGGACAATACATAGTTTGGAGGATATGTTAAATGATTGTATCATTAACTTAAAAGGTAATTGGGATGACCATTTGCCTCAAATTGAGTTTTCATACAATAACAACTTTCATTCGAGCATCCAAATGGCTCCTCCTTTATGGGAGGAGATGTAGATCACCGATTAGATGGTTCAAGGTAGGTAAAGCAAGATTGATTGAGCCAAACCTAGTTCACCAAGCAATGGAAAATGTAAATATCATCCAAGAGAGATTGAGAATCGTCCAGAGACGCCAGAAGACCTACACTGATGTTAGGAGAAGGGACCTATTGTTTGTAGTGAATAATTGAGTATACTTGAAAGTGTCACCCATGAAGGGTGTAATGAGATTCGAAAAGAATGGAAAGTTGAGTCCTTAATATATTAGTCCCTATCAAATTGTGAAGAGAGTGGAAAATGTAGCTTATAATTTGGAGCTAACACAAGGGTTGGCAGCCATTCATCTGGTCTTCCATATTTTGATGCTTATGAAGTGTTTAGGCGATCCATCCTTGGTTGTTCCTATTGAAAGCATTGGATTGAAGGATAGTTTGAGTTATGAAGAGGTTACTATCGAAATCTTTGATCGTCATGCTCGCAAGTTTAGAACTACAGAGGTTGCATCTGTAAAAGTGTTATGGAGAATCAGTCTGCTGAAGAGGCTACGTGGGAAGCTAACGATGATATGAAGGCTAGATACACTCACCTATCGTGTCTTTTAATGATGAAATTGATGGTAATAATTCATTTCTACTCTCCGAGTTACTTTTCTATTGTTAAGTTTAGTTCTTATCTCTGAGTTGATGGTCTTCTTGAGTCTACAAGTAATTAATATATATATGTCTTTAATTGTATTTGTGCCTTATGATGATATTAGAAGTAACCTTTCAATTCTAAATCCAAGTTGAGGCTGATTTCTGGAGTACAACGATTCGAGTATCTGAGTATTTGAGTTTCTTCTTGATAGGTTCTCCTAGTATCTTGTCATTCGAGGATGAATGATCCCATGAGAGACATATTGTGACACTCTATAACTCCATACTCACATGCACCTACGTTTCAAGCCTCATTCTTATGTGTGAAAAGTGTATTAGGGTCATAAGAGGCTTCTAGTACTTAGTCGAGTTCAAAACCACCCTATAAATTGTGTCTCTACTATTGAATTGTACAAAGGTCACTTTTAAATAATCATAAATCTTAGCACACAAATAATTAGGTGTCTTATGATAGATAAAACGATATAGCTCTGAATAATCTTTCCAACACAACTGGTTTCAACTCATTTGGAGTTTGGAGTCAAAAGTTAAGGTTATTTTACTGGAGAAGACAGTCTAGAGTTGTTGTACGAAACCCCTTTACGAGCAATAAAATGAATTATAACCTGTCTGCTAAATCATGAAAAAAAGTCCTAAAACTTCAATTTTTGGCCCAGACTTTACGAACCCATCTATGGGTTGTATAACCTTCTACAAGTCATAGAATGGGCTACTAAAATGAACCAGAAACTCTGTAATTGGGTCAAAACTTTACGAAAGGGTCCCTAGGTGCCATGGAACTTTCTATGGGCTGTAAATGCTCTCATAGATGACTTTTGACAACTTTTTAAGCAAGATTATTTTGGTCTTTTTTCACTCTTTCTAAGGCTAGGATTGACGTTTTTACACCTAAATAAAGCCCTAAACATGTCACTTTAATCTTTTATGCTAAAACACTCTCTCAAATGTAGAAGCAAGGTTTCAAGAGAGGAAAGGACTAGGGTTCGAAAGAAAACTTGAGAACTCTTCCAATCTCTTTCAAGATTCAAAATATCCAGGTATATAAGAGCTAACCAAAATATGGATTCTATTCTTCCATATGCCCCAGAACCCGGATTGATGAAGTTTTGAATAAAATTGAGTCCCATGAATGGTTCTTGAAGGTATTTTGTAAAGTATATTGCATATCGATATAATTTTGCTTGAATTACTATTTTTACGAATGAAATGCTTGGATTAGACTATTTTGCCATATTATATGCACCCAAGCATGATTTCTCATTATTTCCACATAGTTTACTTACGCGAGCATGCATGAGCATAATTTGAGCCTAAAGAATCTATGGGATCCGTAATTTCTTTAATTCTATATTTGTTCACCAAAAGGCTATAGTTAGACCAATGCAAGATTGAGTCCGTACGAGTCAAGAATTGAACTTTAAAGTGATTTAACCTAAGGGTTGATGGTTGATGTGAAGAGTTTTGTTGATGAATGTCCAGTTGCTCTAGATGAATGACTTAACTATAAGGTTGTTGTCTTATAAGCATATTGAGTCTTTAAAGGAGTATTGAGGACCAAATTGCGTAAGAGTAAGAGTAAGTCTAACTCGAAGTCAAAAACTATATAGCGCATAGGAGAGGATTGAACCATAAAACCAGATGTTTACTATTATTCCAAAATGAGGACTTGATGTTACTACTTTTTGGATCCATTGATGGGATGTCCTATATTGGGGGTAGGGTATTGGATGAATATGGCGATGATATCAGTTTGTTGTATCATCATCAACTCATAGGTTATGTTTGTCAGTTAGAGAAACTCCCAAATCGGCCTTGATAATACTCTGAGTGGATTATAAATAGATGAGGGATGAGTAGTCATTTTCTAGATTGCCCTCTTACTTTAGACTCTTGACATGATGATTGAGTTTCCTACTTCTTGAGTTGATCTACTTGAGTTGATGTTATTCTTCCTCTACATGTTTCTTTCTGCCATTTTACATGCTCGTACATTCTATGTATTGATGTCAATTGGGGCCTACATCTTTTAATGATGCAGAGACAGGTACTAGCAGTCATAAACAGACGCCCTATTGAGGACCTAATTATTTCAAATTGATTGGTGAGGCACCTACTCTCGGAGGACATTATGTTTCTTTCTAGCTTTGAGATTAGACTTATTTCATTCTATTTAAAGGTAGTCATGTGTCTGTCTTAGCACCATTATACAAATGTTTTAGAGGCTTTATTGACTAGTCTGTTGAGTTATGATTAGATGTTATGTTGGCTAGTTTTCTTTTATACTAGTCTTTCTTAGTTTATGGATGTGATGTTTGGCCTTTAGCCTTTATTTATCATTTGTCATTTCCTTTCTTTATGCATTCTTATGCATTGATGTCTTCCACTATTAGATGTGATTGAATAAATGTGATAAGGCCAAGTAGTTCGCTTGGGGGCTAGCAATAGTCTTCGAGTGTTAGCCACACCAAGGATACCCTCCTGGGGCATGACAAACTTTGTATGTAATTGAGATGAGAAGTCCTACATCGGCAAAAACACAAGAAAGATTTCATGTGTATCAGTAAAAGACTGGTCTGTTTACTGTGATATGCCGTTTGGGATAGTCCAAAGTGACAAATCTCTGATGGGCTAGGCACAAGACCGAATAATACTTCACACTGTTGTACCTTGTCATTACATGTGGTATTAGAGTCAATCTTGTGTTAGCCTTGTTGATGTGGGTCAGAGTTCAACTGAGTTTAGCAGAATTCCGGGGATTGAAGATCAGGCCGAAAGGCGCAGTCGATTTTGAAAGAGAGGATTATCATCAGAGGATAAGTGAAAGGTCTTTATCATTCTACTTGAAAGCAAGTAGCGATGGACAAAATGCGAAAGCGATTACCTTGAAGAATTTCATGAAGTAAGAAGAGTAGCTTTCCCTAGATTCCCTTCTTTGAAGATTGGGAGACTCCCAAGAACTCCATTTGAAGTGGTCTGGGCGCGGGGCCTGCATAATCTTTTGGGCAAAGCAAGAGTTGTGAGACATTGAAAGATAGGTGTCCTGCCGTGGACTTGTAGTTGAAGAGGGCGGATTCATCAGTAGCAGACCCGTTAAGAAATCAATCGAAAACCGTAAAAGGCCCCCATAAAGCGTATTCAGGGGTGGAGAAGGCTTGTTTTGAAAGAAAGAATTAGTTCCCTTTCATACTTGAATTAATGACTTACTGGATCTAAGTTTTCCCACTAATTCCACGCTTTCCCCGTTCGGATTTGAGTACGAAAGTCTTGGCCCTATGCCTTTTGGAAAAGAAGGTGGAGACCTTTCTGATCGTGACGGTTCATCGATTGTTCCAACTGAGCCTGAGATCAAAGCACAGATTGTTCGTGAGAGAGAGTTAGCAAAGAAAGAGATTTTTAAGGCTGCTCTCACGAAGCATCTGAACTATGGTGGGATGTAGCTAGCAAGTCCTCTCTCTCTCCTTCCTGTTGATTCCCCTCCCCCAGATAGAAGGCCTTGTCATCAGATAACAAAGTGGATTTCGCCCTTAGGAAGAAAAGAAAGCAAAAATGGAGAGTGTGAACTGCCTTTGGATGACATTCTGACAAGACTTGGATATACAATGCCCTCAAGGTCTTGGTCTTGTAATCGACCAAGAGTGGAAACCATGCAGTATCTTTTTCTGAAGAGTCAATGTGCTGATAAAGTAAGACTAAGAAACTGCTTAACTCCGTTCGCAGACCAGAAGTATGCGTAGGGGCAGGACACCTCATAATAAGCTATATTCTAAGCCTTAGTATTTCTTTAGTGAAGATAGAGGTGGTGTGAGCGAGGCCTTTCACGGTATAGGATGTCTCGCTTTGATCCAGAAGGAGATTGGCTCTATTGGCTCCTTTCATAGGAATAGACTAGTAGAATTGCGTAATTCCTTCTTCAAGGACTGAAAGCAAGCCAATTCATGCTTAAAAACTCATACACAATAAGGGGATATGGTAGACTTCGTTTTTTTAAGCAAAACAAAAGGTGAAGAGCAGCTGAAATCAACCCATGGCAAAGCAGCATTCAAGGGGGATGGACAGAAGAGAAGGGGCGAGTGACATTAGGGTAAACACTTAAGAATGAGAAAAACAAAGTATTGAATCAGTTGTTCAATGAAACTCTGCCGAAGGGCCTTCTACAGAAGCCAATTTTTCTTCCATGAGGGTTTTTGATTTCCTGTTCATCATATCGACCGACCCAGACCCCGTACCTGTCCCCGATTCAAGTCAGGATTCAACCTGCTTTCATTCAAAACCAACTCACTTTTCTCCTTTCTCTTTCTTGGGGGCTCTTGATTTTGGGTTGAGACTTTGCTTGCTTACTTTCACGATAAGAGCGATTCCGGATTTGAACCAGCGTCCAGCTACCTCTTTCATGGCTTTTATTTGAGCTGCAGACCCCACTCTGAACCCTGAGCTTACTCTGTCCAAATTCTTCAGGCTATTCCTGACCAGTAGATAGCATTGAGACTTTTCTGGGATTTCCTTCGCACCTTCTTGGCTCGATCTCACTCATCTTCATTAAGATTTTTTATTCATTTGATAAATGAGAGGAGACTTTTAGAAACTCCTCTCACTTCGTTCGAGCCACACTCCGCTCCTCTCCTTTCAGTCTCATGAGTTGAACTTTGTATGTTCAACGAATGTCTCGCCACTTCATCCCTCTCCCTGTAGGTCGAGCCACTTTATACCTCTCCTTACAGTTGAGCTTCCTTATCAGTCACCCTAAAGCTTTACTCGAGTCTCCTTATCAGTCCCCCTCTCCTTTTAGTCGAGTTGCTTCTTTCACCCCTCTCCTTATCAGGAGAGCTACTTCATACCTCTCACATTCGTTCGTTTAAAAAAAGCAATGATTAAAAGTGTTTAGAAACGTATCTCTAGCTACTTCGCTACTTGAGAACGGGCCTGAAATTCTCGCTCAAATCCGGCTCGGTTCCAATAATCTGAGTCCTTCTTGGTATTGCTGAGAGAGGAAGATTTATATCCAGTGTGTTCTCGATTGGATCGCAAAGCGCGAAGGGGATGGATATCTGATGTGCGAAACGCCAAGTTGAATTTACTTGCTTTTTTCAATTGCTTTCAAGTGGAATTCAAAAGTTTCATTAAAGACTTGCTTTCAAGTCTATCAATCTGAAATCTCTTCCGTCAAGTAAGAGATAAGCCAGAGATCCAGATCAGTAGAATGACACTTAATGACCTGTTGTAAAAGAAAATAGACAATTGATTCCTGACTTCCAGTCCCCAGAGCAGCTGGCATTAGGAATCCTTAATCGGGGGAGACCCAGAGTCAGAGGTGAGAGTGGATTCCTTTCGACTGGCTCAAAGACTTATTCGGTCTTTTCCTCTCCGAGGAAAGAAAAGGGCCGCCTTTGAAAATAAAAAAGGAACTCGCTAGGCCTTTAGAACATCGGATAAGGAAGATATTTAGGGAAAGGGGCACCTCTTTACTGGAAAGCTACTTTCTTTCTCTCACCGGAAAGAAAGAAGTGGCGGTCGTTAGGTCACCTATCAAAAGCAAGTTTTTAATTCAAGTATGAAGCTGGGTGAGATCTTTCGGGTGTCAATTTTACTCTATCTTCAATAGAAAGGGGCGTTTTTATATGAAAAACCAATTGATCGGGATGAGGGATCCTCGGGTTACTGACGTCCACGAAAGTGACGAAGTAGCTTTGACTACAGAACCATGCTCAGAAGGCAGTTTTGCGAGATCCCAACTCTGAGGAAAGTGCGGAATCCACTGGGATTGGAAATTGCGGAATATCAGGATTGGCAGAAAGGCAGGGAGAGGAGCGAAGCCTTGCTCTCCTGATAAGGAGAGGGGTGAATCGACTGAAAGGAGAGGGGCATTCCACACCCATCACGAATGGAGTTTCATAAAAGCTATTAGCGCCGCCCAGGCTTTAAAGAATCAATTTGCTTCTATTCCCAACCGAACGGATGGCCTTGAAAGATTGGGGCGGAAAGTCCAATTCAACTATTACACATGAAAGCAGCTAATTCAACTTCACTTTTCTTCTTTACTTCCCGGCGAAAGCAAGAGCCCGTACCTTTCGTTTTCTTGGTTTAACTCTTTTCTCTGCAAAACTTAGGAGAAGCTTGCTTAGGGAATTACTTCTATTATATTTGCATATCGAAACTGAAGAAAGAAAAAGAATGTGGCAAAGCGATTCGAGGAATTTCTGGAAGGCAAAGTTAGAACAACGATATATCAAGACAAACTTTGGTTTGTTGCCCACCGACGTCTCTAGCGCTTTTGAGCTAGGGTTTGTTATTATTGTTTTGTGAACATTAACTGAACCATTACCTGATTCAGCTAGAGAAGGAATTCAGTGGCTTTTCGCTCCTCTCCTTTCTGTCGTTCTTCCTTATCAGTCACCCTCTCTAAAAATAAAATAAGCTAGAATCTTTCTATTGATAATCTTCACTGACACATTGATATGCTTAACACTTGAAAGCCTTTAATTCAACTATTCGAATAAGTTTTCATTCGTTTTCTCTCTTCCTTGAGCAACTTTCTGGATGATTCAATTTCTCTTTCTTGGGCGAAACGTGGGATATCTCGATCGGGGGAGAGAACGGGGAAATACCATATGACCCAATATATCTGACAAGTTGCACTATCAGTCAGTCCAAAGTCGACGTCGAATGCCACGCCTCTGTATTTTCAATTTTGGAATACCAAATTAGTCTTTGTTTCCGCACCTGTCATATCAAATATCTAAGACCCTGCTAAAAGTCTACTAACACTAAGACCCTGCATTCATAGTTGCATTATTCAGTGTGATAACTAGAAATGAACAATTCTAAAGAGTCTCCTGGTAATAATGGAACAATTCTGTTCGTAGGAACAAAAAGAAGAAGCCTAGGGCGGTGGGGAAGCGGATTCATCATCCGAAAGTAGCCTTCACTCAAGAGTGGAATGAATAAGTGGAATGATATCAAATATTAAGCACCCTTTGCCTAAAAGCAAAAAAGACGTGAAAATTTGAACATTTACCCTTGCCCTATGGTTCGCGCAAGGAGGAGTGGCGTGAAGTGGAATACTTTCATTTATTGAAGTCAAGTTGCTCTCTTGACCCGGGCTCCAGTGCGATGTGACTCGCAGGAAAGATATTGGAAAGATATTCTAGTAAATAGAAAAGTCGCCGGGAACCTAAGGGGCACTGCTCCAGGTCTGGTCCGAAGAATGGCTTTATAGCTCTGAAGAGCAGTTCAAGGTGCCGATAATTCATCTTGGTTGTAAGGAAAGGATAGAAGCTGCTCGACTTACAGGAGAGGGAAGAGACCATATCTGGCAATGGTCAGCATTCTCCAAGAGGCGAAAGCCAAATCCCAAGTCAGATGCTTCAAAAGTCATTAATTCCACTTGAAAGCTAAATCAACCACTCTATCTCTAGAGGTAAATCAACCACTCTATCTCTAGAGGACAAGCGCTTTCATTTCTTATACCTTAACCGCCTGTCCGAGCTAAATGTTTAAGGGGCATTTACCTATTCCAGAAATCCACTTTTTTGACCTTCGGGAAGAATCACACTTTTTCTCCTTTCTCTCTCTTACCGGAACTACCCACCACCCTGGCAAGTGACTTAAAGAAAAGAACTGAAGAAGCAAATCAATATCGAATTGAGAAGCCAGACCGGGCAGCTGACGTTGGTATGGATGCGCCTAAGCGCTGAACGTTCTCTTTTCTTTGTTTAATTCCACTTTGGAAAGGAAAAGCGCAGGTGCAGGATACCAGGCCGAGAAAGCATTAGTGAAGTCGCATAGTGCTTGATCGGCGCTTAGAGTCCTAGCCGCTGCTTCATTTCGTATAGTGATAAGGCTTTCTCTTTCTTAGCGCCGTAAAGAAGCAATCTTACATAGCTCTACTTTTCTATCAGAGTGTGAGAATGCTTCAACCCATAGATGCTTTGGTACTCCATTATTTATCATCAAAGTCAAAGCCATGTAATTCCTCATGAGGGGATGAATCGAGATCAATAAGATAAGAGATGTCTCATTCGGTTGAGCTCTCGCAATCAGTCTTTGTCTTACTGGTAGCAGCACCTCCAAAAGTAATTAATTAAAGCAAGGAGTATGTTTCCTGGAAGCCGGGAAAAGGCTTTTGAAGCTTGCAGACTCACCCTGCCCTAAGGCTAACGAGGCGAATAGCTTGTTTAAATCTAGTATGACACTTCGGACATGTGCCGCCTGCTACGCTACTTTCCTGAGCAAATCATCACCTCATTCAGGTGAAGCTAATAGTTCGGATGCGCATAAGAAGAATATTCACTCTTACCTCCGGAAGCTTCTGCCGACCATTTTCGGCGCACGATCGACTCAAATCGAGACACTGGCTGTGCCGAAACAACCATCAAGGCACTCGGCCATCGCTTCAACAAGGTCGAGGACACAAGTGCTATTTCATTAATAGCTATAAAGTGGAGCTTTAGAAGCAACCAATCTTTTCTTTATGCCCTTCGGCTCCCATGAGCGGATTCTAGGGCAGCTGGAAAGAACGCAAGTTAGGGGAATTAGAAAGAGTTTTTGCCTCTGAGCCAGAAACTTGCCGATTTCCAAGTGAAAGTCGATGCCAAAAGGTGCTTTTCGTTCACCATTGGCTTGGGGCGCCTTTCATACTCGATTTCTTAAGTCGAATTGCTTTCAACTTAGCCTGTGAATACTAGAGCCAGTGAAACAGTAGCTACTAAAGCATTTTTTCAAAGCTTTGAAACTTTACAATAGTATTCCATTTTTCGAAAGTAATCAAAGTTTGGACCGGTCCGGGTTGTCAATTCAACTATGAAACTGAACTTAGTGCACAGAACCAACTTCAGGATGATCAATCCTCAAAAGAAACTTATCAAAGCAAGTAATGAATTACACTTGAAAGCAATTACACTTCACGCTACTTTCCTGCAATGCAATAAAAGTAATGAATTACACTTGAAAGCCTTTAATTAAACAATTTGAATTCCACTTTCAAGCAATTAATGAAACTGGGCTAAAAGTTTAACATCCTTCACGCCCCTCTCGCTTAAAAAGTGCTTTCCGGCGGCGCGGAGATCTCCTCTTTCATTTCCGCTTCCAAGGATTCTACCGGCCAGGTTTGAAAGTCATTCGGGAATCTTCTCCTGGGAAGAAGAACATTCCTCTAAGAACCAACTGAGCTAATTCACCTTCAGGCTCCTTCACGCCACTTTCCTTCAATAAAAGTAATTCATTAAACAAGCAATAGTGGAATTGCTATAAAGTTGAATTGCCTTCAGTTTCATTACTTTTATTCGGAAGCTTCTATTTTCCGTTTTAAATCCACTAGTGAGATAGATCAGGGTAATGATGCATGAACCTATTAATGCTGTTGTTACTGCTCCTTCGGCTCCACTACAGTCGCCAAAAAAAGACTCTCTTTCTTCGGAAATGCTCCGTCGACACTTCTTCCCCGACAGCTACCATTGGAGAAGCATATTTTCCTACTAACAAATCAAAATTGAATACTCAATCATGAATAAATGCATTCTTATTGGTGTGTCAATAGGCCTGATACGAGTTGCTTCGGAGCAGTGATTAAGAAGTCTTATATTGACTTCTCTAGGGCTAATAACTGGATCAAGCTCGTCAATGAACATTGCCTTCTGTAAGAGCTATTGATCATGGTGTGCTAATAGGGGTGGATTCTCCCTCGATTTTAGCATTTTGATCCATCCCAAAATTCGTACCAAACAGGGAAGGCCAACCGAGCGAAGCTCTTTCTTTTTTTTGGTCGTGCTTAAGTCTCCCGTTGGTCTAGTGACATACCTGTCCGGTCTCATTTCTTTTTCTTTCGGGGTGGCGTAAGCAATCATCATTTGAAGACGCCAGTAGCTATCCCGCCAAACATTTTAATGAATGAAGCTAAGACTCGAGTAAAGCGAGAGGGTGACTCGCTATATCAACTTGATGAGGCTTGATATCGTGATGGTTTCCCCCTTTACCATGCAAGGGGTGCTTTATCTAAACTATGAGCCAAGGCCCTTTTTTCATTCTATCTGGCTGGATTATTCCTAACTGCAAGTGAGTGGAATTCATTTTGATTCAATCTAATATCGAAGGTTCTTCTTTATTTGTATTCAACTGAACGAGGGGAATTCAAGTATGAGACTTAACGAGGCATAATTAATTGTCTATTTTGTTTGACTCTAACTTCCTCTGTTCGTGATACCCGCATCACTCACTCCACCGTAAGGGAGAGGGGTTCTCAATTGAAGATCCTTAACGAACAGCCCGGGCGAAGGCTACCATTGACCGTCTTTCCCGTCATTGAAAGACTTTGATGGGCATAAAGAAATCGTCTTGGTATACCTATTTCCTCAAAGTCAAAAGTATCCCATTTATAGTTGAAGTTATCTTCATTACGACGTTTTGACTGGAAGTTTGCACCGGCTCTCCCTTTAGCTCGAGCAGCTTCGCCCCTTCACTAAGGTTGACAATAGGAAGTGGAATTGATTTACAAACTTATTAATTTTCTATCGAATAGATGCAGGGCGACTGATAAGGAGACTCGAACGAAGTGATAGGGTGACTGATAAGGAAGCTCTCCCATAAGGGAGAGGGTGATATAAGAAGCGAGACCTACAGGGAGAGGGTGACTGATAGGCAAGGACTCGGACTCGACCTCTTCCACCATGATTGGGAATTGTTTGAGGGAGTGATTGAGAAGGTTCAAGACTTAGCCGGAGAAAACTCTACTTGAATCCATTTAATTTCACGCAGCTTTTCCCATTCAGGCCCAACCCAAGCCTCCAATGAGGAACCGCTGACACTAGCCCCCAATAACTTGAACTTCATGTTGGGACTGACCCTAGGACTCCAACCCCTAGCATTCCAATTGAAACTCAAGCAACTGTAATGAAACTGCTACTATATAAGCTATTAATGAATTCCACTTGAAAGCAATGAATTCAACTTAACTTTCAAGCCTAATTCATTACACTTTATCATTCCACTTTATAGCAAGGGTGAGATCAGAGAAGTTCAATAGGCTTCTTTCCGCAGGGTCTTATCCATTCGATTTCATTCCACTTCTTCATTCCAGGAAATTCTTTAGCCTTAAAAAGGGATATTCAGGAAGGTTCCAGCTCCGACAGGACAGCTCGGTTAGTCAGACGTTCACTAGTGGAGTGATGCCCCTTCGGGTCTCATGAACATTCACAGAGACCCTCACCAACATCACAACAATCTTCAATCCGCGCCTAGCAGCAAACAGATTCAAAATATATTATATCAAGCCCAGACAGTCTTAATAACTGGATCAAACTGAAGAATCCAATTTTAAACGAGACAGTTTCCTATATGAGAATTCATTGCTTTAAAGCGCTCGTCGGGCCTGATAGGTGGTGATATCATACCCTCCTCAAAGTCTCTCTTTCTTTTTCAATTGAACTTCTCCAACCAAGCAAAGCAATTCGACTTCAAATCAAGTCATTGCGTAATTAATGCAACTGCGCACAAGCAATTCCTGTGAAGCAGGCGGGAACACGCATTATAAACATCAAAATCATCCTATTAAGATTAATCGAAAACCTCAGAAGGAAGAGGACTCAATAGTACTTCCTCTCCCTTCGCAAAACAACCTATGGGCCCCACCGGTAGGCATCAGATCTCTGATCGCCTTCTTGATTGTTGCATTAGTTTAGTCAATCCGACCAGCGCAGAAGAAAAGTAATGATGAAAAGCAAGTAATTGCCTAATTAATGCTTTTCTAGCTCCCTCACCCCTCTCCAAAGTCTTTCTCCCAAAGCTCCTCCCTCGGTCTCCCCGGGCAGAGGAAAAGAAAGCAAAAGCGATTCCTTTCTATTTGACAAAGTGAAATATTCATTTTGCCCATTTGAGCTGCGGGGCCTCTGTCGATAGAGCTAAAGCAGTCATTCATTTTTAAATCCCACACAAACCCCAACACCGGTACCAATTCCAGAACCAAGACAGATCCTGATTTCCCAAAACATCCAGATTTTGATAGTAGAAGTTGCTTGCGAACTATCAGTAATGAGATAGGGGATGATTTAGCTGTTTAGCAACGCTGTGCTCCTCTCATTTCGTTTGAGCTTCCTTAGCAGTCACCCTAAAGCTTTAGCTCGAGCTGCTTCACTCCTCTCACTTCATGCTTAAGATAAAGCGCAGTGAACAGTAGTCCTTACCTCCGCTTCACTTCTCCTTTCAAATTCATTAAAATTTCATGTACCGATTCTTGAATGCTGGTAGAATATTCATGTGGCACTTTCTCACCTATCTCGCACCATAGAAGGAGCTGGTACGGAAAAAGCTTTTATAAGGCGTCCCTGTAGAAAGGAACTCCCCAGCTTCTGCGGGAGCATTTCAGGGGGGAATCCTGTGGGAGTGAGTGATGTTCCGAACGAAAGCACTTGCTCGATTAAACGAACATTGGTTGAAGCCAAAGCCCCCAACAAAGGGATAGGGCAATCCTTCCCAAGTAATTCATAAGCAAGATCAGGACTAGAGGGGTGTGACGGAATATCCTAATAGTAAAGTTGGAAGACTTTCCTACTGGATCAAAAAAGCCTTAGCACAATAAAATAAGAGGCCCGGGCAGGTCGGCCCATGAAGCTCCGGCAGAAAGGGAAGGCCTGCCAGGCCATATGCCCATGGGGCTATTGAGAACGAATCAAATCAGATGGATCTCTTTCTCAATCTTTCTGACTTGTTCCAGCTGAGCTCAAAAGTGACCCCAGAAAATGAAAGTAAAAAAGAAGAAGAAGTCTCCCATCAGACAGATCAACGGCACCGGGTGGCTCGCCTGAATGCCGAGTCTTTCTCTAGAGACAAAGGAAGCAAATTGACTTTTTGATAGGGACAGGGGGAAAGACTAAAAAAGGGGCGTAGAAGCTTGTGGGGGGGAAGCTTCAAAAGTGCTTTAAAGTGGAATACTTGTCGGTCGAGCTGCCTTGTAATGGTCTCGAGGGTCTTCGGTCAAATTCTCTTTTCTATACTATTCTGTAACATGTAATAGCTATCCCTCTATCCTCAAATGTCTAGTTTAGCATTGCTCGCTACTCCCCTTAGGTGCCTAAGCATCTTGATCTTTTTCCCGTTCGAGAAGATCCAGAATCGTACATGAGATTTTCACCTTTTTCCTTGGAAACAAATCAGTAGGGCCATGCCGGCACAAGGGGATGGGAAGGGGAAAAGCCCAATTGAGGATAGGTAGCAAGATTTTTTGAGTAAGAGAATGATTGGGCCAACTTTTGGGGGTACCAAACCCATTACTAAAAAGTTGTACGAGGTAGCTTTTATATCTGGTCAGCCCTTAGGCTACTACGGACCGTGGTCCTTGTTGACCGTATCTCTTTAGCCTCAATTCGTTCTCGTAATGGTCAGAGCGGGTGTTCAGTCTACCCATAGATAGAGAAGGAAAAAGAGGGCTTGGGGGCTATACAAATTGATGATGGTTTATCATAAAAAGAACAACCAACCGACCTGTCCGGGTGAGCTAACTTTTTATATTCAAACGTGACTTCAGGAGTGGATTTCGGAAGGGGCGGTGAAGCACTTCTTCTCGAAAGAGCCTTTTTTTGCTTGTTCATGGTTTTACCACTTGCTTTCTTTCAATAGCTCACATTCGTTCGAGCTTCCTTTTAAGTATCAGTCACCCTCTCACTTCGTTCGAGTCTCCTTTGAAGAGGCCTTTCCACTAAATAAGAAAAAACTGGAATTAGATCTTGGAAATGATCTACCCAAATAGATGCTCATCATAAGCTTTTTATGATACTCCTCTTCCTATTGATCAGAAGCATCCAGCAGCGCCACCTTCTTTTCTGTGTGTATTCGGGGGGAAGGCGTGGAAAAAAGCAAGTTAAGAATGGAATGGCATTCCCCCTTTTGCTCATTTATGGCTCCCTTGTCGACCAAGGAAAGCTGGTCAGTTGATTGGCAAGCCGGCTTTCATCAATTCATTTTCAATCGGAGCGCTTCAATACGACCGGTAAGACCAAGAACATCATATACAGAAGAAAGGGCTATTTCAAAGAGCGCATACGTTACATGTGCATCGCTTATATTCATAACTTATTCTCGGACTTCTAATTATTTTACCACTTCATTGTCGAGTAGCCCTTGGACGGCCACAACCTTCCTCTTTCTACCTGTTCTCTAGAGGGATAGGACCTCCTCCTTTAGAAAAAAACTATAAAGACACTCGACTTCAAGGAGCGCTTTCATGTCTTAGATTGAGCTTTCACTCCGGCCTTTCCCCATGGACAAGAAGTGTCATCTCTTTGTATCTCTCGTCAATCTCTCTTTCCCGAAGGGGCTAATTTGGTGAATCAGAAGCAGTAGCAATAGGAGCAAGCATTCCTTGCTTGTGCAGGATTGAGCCCCGTCCTCTTTTCGCCCCCCTTTGTTTGCCTGAGGACCTATGTTAATGTTTTGGAAAATATGGGATAGAAAAACCTTCAACCAACATCATGCCAAAACCCTTATTTAATATTTTTACATGTGTAAAGTTGATAAATGAATAGTGAAAGCTCCTTGCGCCCATAGCTTGACCTCAGGGGGCGGATTCGACAGCTTTTCTGGGTAGTCTCTATCACATGTATCGCTGATAGGAAGTCCATTGTTATTAGCTGTGAATTCAAACTTTTTATTATTTTCTCTTTCTTCGGATGATCCCTTTAGCTTCCTTATTCATAGACAAAGAGGATTCGGAACTGCATCACTTCTACCCATTCGCCCGGAGTTCATACTTCAATAGTTCACTTCAATTTATGTGAATGATCGTGAGAGCTGACCAAAACCCAAAATTTGCCAGATGCAACATCCTTTTTCCTTCTCGCGAGATGGATCGGCGTACTGGGACTCAAACCTGGTAGTGTCCAGGAAGTTCTCGGGGAGATCAAGGATCTGTTTCGAGTCCTTCAACCTATCTATCTTCCTTTCTTGGTCTCCGTGCCCCTTGAGTTGGGCATGAGCGCCGCCCGGGCTTTAAAGAATCGATTTGCTTCTATTCCCAACCGAACGGAGGCACTCCACTTTCAAGCTATTCAATCTAGTATTACACTGGTGAATGCAATTAATGAATTCCACTTTTTGTCCGGACAAGTGGCGTGAAGGGATGGGATGTGCCCCTATATTTGACTAAGCAATTCGGCCTTCTTCGAGCAGCTCCTATTTTCTTTCTTTGCAGCCCCAAAAGAAGTAATTATGGACAAGGATGAATCAAGATCAATTTGAATCACAGCTCTGGATTTTTTTTCGTGTTAAAGAAGCATATAAAGAAGTTTGGAACACTCCAGCTAGTAAACTGGTGTTAAGAGATCTTCTCCATTTTGGCCCTTACGCCTCTTTTGTTGGGCTTGGCAGCCCGCTTTCACATCTCTTTTGTTTTTTTATTAATTTGACTGACAGCCTAACTCATCTCCGAAACAAGAGATTCAAGTCATTTTCCTCCTTTTTCCCAAGAAGTCGAGTTCGCAAAATGAATCGGCGCAGGAGCTGCTACAATTGCTTCAGCGGGAGCTGCTGCTGGTATTGAAACCGACTTTCGATGCCACCCACGCTGGTCGTTGGAAAAAGACCCGAAGTGGAATTAATTTACAAACTTGTTAATTCAACTTTCAAGCAGGGTAAGGAATGATAACTCTGTTCCCCTTTGGTACACTCGTGTACTCTTCCTCTATGAGCGAGACTCCATCCAAATCTGCCACTCCTCGCAGGAGGCCGGGGAAGGTCTTATCTATTGGCTTTGTTTAAAGCAAGATAGATATACCTTTTTCGAATGCTCATTGAATGAGAAAGCAGAAAGTCTTCAAAATCTTGTCTTTTTAGAGTTGGAATAAAGGGATTGAGAACAACTGCTTTGACGAAGGCATGCCCTTCTCCAGCTTCGAAGGCGAGGATTCGTTGGAGGGCGTGAGGGCATTCAGTAGTCGTTTTAAAAGGGTGCTTGGTTGGGGAAGGAAGTGGAATGAAGCAAGTGCTTTATTAATGTATTTACGCCATAAAAGTCATCAATGAGGTTATTATCCCCCTAAAGAGGGAAGTGAGGGTATTTCCTCTATTCTGAAAGCCTGGGTGGCAGGTTCGTTCGCCATGGTCATTTGTAACCGATCCTGTTTATGAGGTTACGTACACCAACCAGAATGTAAGAAAGAGAGCTAACTCTTAAAAGCTCCACTAAGTTTTCTGGGGGAAAGAGGGCAAGAAATGATATATTTAGTTTGACAAAAGGGGGTGGTAATGAAAAATTCAATGAATTAAGCAAATATGTGCAAAAAAAGTGGGCCAGGTCTTTCCCTCTTATTTTGTTATCCGGATTCCAAAAATGATTAATAGTAGAGAGGAATAAGCGACTAACCCGTCCCGTAGTGCAAATTCTAGCCTTTTAAAGAGGTTGGAATTTGGGTATGACATCAGAGTTCTTTGTACCTAGATAGTTAATTGTAATCATGAAAGGATTTTTAAAATGTCAACCCTTCTTTGTTCTTTGGTCGAGAATACAGAATATTCTCCCAGGCGGAGATTCAAAAAGCCACAAAAGGGAGAAGAGAAGGATAAGTTGCGCACTTTAGGTAGGCAAAGTCAATTCCACCTAACTCTGATACCACTATATTCGCGGTCGGAGGCAGGGGGCAATACTTGAATAAGGGAGATGTATACTCAACCTTTAAATTGAGAATCAAGAATATTGTTCCCCTGTCCGGGCATAAATATCTTCTTTTTTCCCCTTTCCGGCTCCTCAATTGCTAACTTTTACCTGAACGCAGCTTGGCTAAGGAAGTAGCATTGCTTGAAAGTGGAATTCAACTCTTGGAATTCAAAAGTCTAATTCATTACGGACGAAGAGAAAAACATATTATGAAAAAAGCAGAATTTTTGGATCATCTTGGCCGGTCGAGCCTCGTTGATCAGGGGCGTTATACGAACGTATAGTGGTTATCATTGAAGCTAAAGTCTGAGACCCCCGGACGTGAAAGTTTCCTTGAATCTGGCTAAGCAGCCAGGTGTGCATCGTCCGTCTTCAAATCAATTTCGATGGTAGCACCTTGAATTGAACTCGTTGGAGAAGGGGCCTTATATTCCGGCCTATTTTGGATATTTTTTCCATTGCTTTTTTGCAGTCAAAAGCAAGTGAAGAATGAAACTGAACCTCATTCCCCCTCGATCTACTCCGGCTATGGTGCGATTCCTGGGACTAAGCATAAGGGCTCTGCGCGGAAAGGAAGACCGTCCCTTCTTTTTCTCCTTCTCGACATTTCTGATTGGCTCAAAAGTAGAATCGAAGGCAGTCAACGTGTCAGCCATTCTTCCCCCATTAGACTTATGGCCCAATGGTTTCCAGTATGTGGAGATAGGCCGCATAGGTTTTCTCCCTTAGTTTAGCCTGTCCGGGCCAACAATGTTTTATTTTCTTTCTTTGTTTAACAACGAGGGAAGAGGGCTCCTGGTCCTGCGATTCTTTCCGCAGCCTACCATGGAAAGCATCCCTACATTATATTTCATATCCTGAACGCCACTTTCAGAACCCATTCCCATTCCGGGTCAATATACGGAGTCGCACCTTCCTTAGATCAGGTTAGCACTTATGCTGCTTCACGCAACTACATTCAATCAATTGAGTAGAGAGGGCAAAAGAAGGAAAGTAGCTTGCCCGAAGGGGAAGGAATAGATAGCGAGACCAAAGGAGTTCCATTCAATGGAACGACTACAAGCGGGGGAGGGTGGATGTAATGAAGCGAGACCAAAGGAGTGGATTCAGTTCGTTCAGTTTCATAGTGGAATTAACAAGTGGAATTAATTAGTTTCAGACTTTCGGGAGGACTATCCTGGTCAAGAGAAGAGGGCGAACCGACACATAAGAATTGATTCTAGGACAAGGTACGAAGTTAGCAATTCGAAATGAGATATGATATTTGACAAAAGGGGGAAGATATGAGGTGCTCGGAAATGGTCAAAGTAGTTGAATAGGAGGACGAATTCAAAATCAAAACCCTAGATCGGCCATTACACTTGAAAGCAAGGGAACCCGTACTACGTAGCTTTATCAGCTTTCTCTTCCCCTACCAGTTGCTCTCTCGCTTGTAGTCATTCTTCATAGTCGTTCCATTTCATTCCACTCCTTTGGTCTCACTACTTTTTCCCTTGGACGTTGGTCTAGCGACTTCGCCCTACACACTAGTGAAGCACGTTGACGTAAAAGACACAGCACTGTTGAAGTGATTGGCTCCAATGCCCTTAAGACGAGAACTCCTGTGGGCTCAGCTGTTTGCAATGATTCTAGACTTGATTCAGAAGCCTTTCCGAGCTATGCACTGGCTGGTGGATGTTGTTCAAAACCAGAAAGACAGGGTCTTATCTATTTGATTTCAACAAAGTAATTAATTAAACAAGCAATTAAGCTCTTTCCCCACCGCCCGGGTCTCGCTGCCCCCCTGCTCTTTTCCTTGGCGAGCGAGAACGCAAAGAATGAAAAAAATGACTACAAGCTTAAGAGGAAATATGCTAAAGATCACCTTCTGGAATATGGAATAAGCAAAAGTGAAGTCCCTTACGGTCGAGCAGCTTCGCCCCTCTTAAGCTTGTAGTCGTTCCATTTCATTCCACTCCTTCGGTCCCCTTAGATTAGCTGCAACGGCGACAGACGGAGCTGGTTCGCCTCGTCTATGGCCTTTGCACAACATTGTCCCTGATGGCAAAAGAAGGAAAGTAGCTTGCCCGAAGGGAATTCCTGTTGGGCAGGGAAAAAAGTCGAGTCGAAAATGGGCCAGATTCCACAAAAAGAGATCCAGTCCAATGGCTTGTTTAAGGCACCTCTCACTTCGTTCGAGCTGCTTCTTTCTTCCCTCTCCTTTGTTTGACGACCCAAAGCGAGAAAGAGTTGCTCGCATGAAGCACATGGGCTAATTTCAGTAGCAGTAAGGCACTTTTTCACCAAGTTAGATATTCGCAAGGCGTACGACTCCGTTCCTTGGGATAGACGGACCATGACCCGTCCAGTAACAAAAGCCACCTCACGCCCAATCCCACACTTAAAATGAGTGGAAATAAGTTGGTCAAATCCAGACACTAGAATTACCGCTAAATGTTAATTTGATTAATTAATTGTGATGGAATTGTAATCATGAACGACCTCTCTATTGCGTCTTAGGTTTCGCCCTTCGAGGCATAGCTCAGGAAGGGCCTTTAGCAAGAGGCTCAACCGATAGTCCAAAGGTTCTAGACCTAGATGGTTATAAGTTCACACTTCATTTTGTATATATTATCTCCTACAGTACAGGTTTGTTGCTTCCACGCCCCAAACTCTGTTTTTATGAAGCAAGCTGGGCAAGGGGAAATCCTTGAGGGCGGCCAGCTTATTGCCAACCGTGCTTCCTACCAACTCTGCCAACACGACTTGTAGCACCTTTTTTTACGCACTTTGAATGATGTTAACAAAAAGATTTATATGCTTTGCTTTATTCATTGACCAAGGCACGGACGGAGCGAGACCTATTCAGATGAGGTCTCGCAGGATCTCATCGCTCAAGTCCTCCGACAGCCCTGTGTAAGCTGCGAGCAGTTTCACCGTGCCACATGAATCTTTCGAATGGAATTCTAAAGTGTAATTGCCATTAGCTCCCATTGGAGAGGCGTGGGAGCTGGGCCCCGGTCCGACCTTTTCAGTCACCCTTTTGAGATTAAATGTCATATCTAAGACCCAGCGAAGGCAAAACTCTCGGATCTTTGAATAGACAGAGAGAGATGCTCTTCCTGCATCTGAATTGGTATGATTTTTCAGTACAACACATAAGCATTCATAAACCAAGCTATTCATGGGAAAAAGGAATAAGGAAACTGCGATTCGCCCGGGCAGGTTGAGTCAGCAAGCGATTCATGAACAGAGGATTCGTAAACAGATAGGCTTGACCTCGATATGTTTGGCTAAGTACGATGGAATAGAGGCACAGGTAGCTCAACCCACCCCTAGCATTGGTGTGACTAATCCTTGAATTAAACAAAGCAAATAAGACCCGGACACCAAGGCGCCAACAAGCAGTAGCTGATCCTCCTCTCAGAAATAAACTACTGATAAAGCTACTTCTTATATGAGAAGTTGAACTGGAAAGGAGTTGGCGGACTTTCACCGAGAACCTTTTTCACAAATTGAATAGACAATTGCTTGAAAGAAGCTTTTTAAAAGAATTTAATTACTTTAATGAAGTTGAACACGGTCAACGGGGGACTTCTACCGGCCCTATCAGATTTGACAACAGAACAAGAAAAAACAACAAAAAAACACGACTTGTAGCACCTTTTTTTAGGTACTTTTCATGCTCTTCACTTCAACATTTATATGCTTAACACAATAAATTCGTCGTTCGAGTCTCCTTTTCAGTCCCCCTCTCCCTTACAGAAACCAAATTGTGAAAGAAGCCTTTTCCCTTATCTCACTCGGGAATGGGTACATAGATACTAGGGTTCAGATGAGACTGAATGGCCAGCGGTCCGTTGCAACCTTCAAATCAAAAAAGAAAGATTCATTCTTCTTTCTCTCTCCTTTAATTCAACTTTCAAGCTGCCTAAGAGCCCCTTTCGAACGACTAAGCCGGGAAAACGTACTATGTAGCTTTTTCAGCTTTCTCTTCCCTGGGCCTGAAATGAGATATTTAGTTTGTTGACAACAGGGTGCGCTAAGTTCAGTTTCATAGTCGAATTGACAACCCAGTTTTCAATTCCACTTGAAAGCAGGGAATTCCTTATTTGATTTTACAACTGGGGGCCCGAGAAAAAGGAAGCAAATTGACTTACTCGGCGGGGTTTTAATTCATTACTTTGTTTGCAGGAAAGTCATTCAAAGGGAAGCCAGAGACTCTTCACTCTGGCTGCTGCCCTTTATGTTCAATTTGCTTTATTTGGTATTCCCCTCCACGAAGGAACCGTCTGGAAGAACTCTTGCCCAAGAACTAGGTCGAAGAGGTAGATTGTGGCGAGATGGAATTAGGGTTCTCAATTGAACATCCTTCACACCCGGACCGAGCAGCTGACGTCACCCTTCACTCCTCTCCTTTCAGTCTCATGAGTTGAACTATGTATGTTCAATGAATGTCTCGCTGCTTTGATTAATTGGCTTATTTGAATGCCAAAAATCGCTCCTTAACGAAAGTAGACTGTAAGGAGAACGAAACTCGACCGATCGGATCTAGCCAAGAATGCTTAATCAATCTTTCTCTTTCAATCATGCAAGTTTCCCTCCTTCGTTCTAAACCTTCCAATCCAAATGGAGCTCCCAGTCCATAATCTGGTTTGCAGCATATTGATAGCCACAGAAAGCCAACGATTATAGGTTTCACCACCCACGGAGTGGTGCCGGTGCACTAGCTGCTATAAATCTTCTACTTTAAAGCAAGGGTTCTCAATTCGAAGTTCAATAGGCTTCGGCGACAACAAATTAAGAGTCTTGTTCTTGTTGAAGGGACTGCCTTTCCATTCTTTGCTCTATTTCAATCATTTCTTTTGGTAGATAGAGTACCTGGGCACCCATAATCTGTTGTTTCACTACGTACCGAAAAACTAATACAACTCATTCTTTTCGTACCGCTAGGGATGCGATACCTTAGTCTTAGGCGCACCTTTTCTTTATTCTATCTATTTAGAGCTAGTCTATAAAGGAAGGGATACTGTTATAGGGGATCAGTAAGCGACAAGAAGGTAAAGACACTTTTTTGATTCTATTCTATATACCTCTACATATAGATTGGATTGTCGAAGGTGAAAGCAATATTGCGTTGAACAAGAGATTCAACTATGTTACCATAGTGAAAATCATTCGAAAGAGGTACGTAGTGCTCGACCTACTTGTAGCAACTTTTAAGCATTAATTTGCTTAATTCATTCATTTTTGAAATCGACCCTTTATTCGACTAGTTTTTTCTTCGGCAGACTGAAAAGTAAAGTAATGAATTACACTAGAAATGGAACTTTATAGCCTTTCGACTTGAAAGCAGCGTAATGAATTAAAGAAGCAATTCCACTTCAGGTTCTCCATTGTCTATTCTATTTGACAACTGTCTATCCTTAAGCTTAAGAGGGGCGTAGGAACAAAGAAAATCTATAAAGAAGTAGAGGACAGGTGCGGGTTAGGCGTCCGTTCGTGTCGACTACGCAGGTTGTTGCTAGGCGCCTGGGTGTGAGATATGAGATATTTTATTTGACGGAACGGTGCGCTAAGTGAAGTTTAATACAAATAGACAAATCACCGAACAGGTTAGTGCGAAGGGAAATATCTTCATATAAGCCTAGGGCGGTTGGTGCTTTTGCTTGCTTGAAACAAAGCCAAAGACGAAGAGTCGGGCGAAGCGAAAAGGCCAGAAAGTCATTCGGGAATCTTCTCCTTCAGGTAGGCATTTCCCCAAGGCACTGATATGATGATTCTCTCAATTACACGTGCTTTCCAAGCCGTACATACGACTTTCATCGAATACGGCTTTCCGCTTTCTTTTCTGTATGACTCCGTTCCTTGGGATGCTATCCTCCCTTTCCCCCTCGAAAAATTACAAAGGTTCGGAGGAGGCGGCGTGGGCACTGATTAAAGATGTAAGTCATTTTTTCTTCATTCTTCCTTAACAGTCTGGATCTTCTTTTTTTGGGCTATAACTTCGCCGAGCCGACTAGCATCCCTTTCCACTGTGCATTTTTCGAACAAAGAAGTGCCCGCCTCTCATAAGGCCAAGAGTTCTGTCATTCCAAGCGTAATATCGAATTTCTTGCCCAGGGAAGAGAACATGAACCATATTATTAAAGGACGTGCCAACTTCTAAATCTAAGGGCCTGACGTCAATTCCAAGCTGTTGTAGCGCCTCGACCATGTTGACTGATACGATTGAGCAGAATTCCACTTCAGAATCTCTCATTCTATTGGTTGGGTGAAGCTAAGGGGAATGCCTCTCAGAGGTTCGGTAGCCGCCCGGGGGTTTTTGACTTTTGTTAACTTTTTGTTGTTAACAAACTCCCTCGCAGTTTCCATGTTAACTATCCCCTTAGTCTCCAAATCTGTGCTTGATCTCAGGCAGCAGTTTCTCACGTCGGGAATCTTTATAGGAGAGAGAGAGGGTGGTGTGAAGCTGCTCGAACGAAGTGAGAGGGCGAACCGGCAAGAGGTCTTTCTTCAGGATATTTCTATCGAGTATCAGCAGGACAATTGGCACAGGCCGTAGGCTCGTCGACTAAAAAGGCTTTTTCCAGATGTGGTCTATATTCGTCTCATCTGGTACAGGCAATTGTAAAAGATTGCTCCTATTCCTATGTTCTATACAAAGAAGCTGCAGTTTCGCTTCCGTTTTAAGCTTGCTCCGCTCGTGCTTCTCCTTGCGTCTTGCACTAGAACAGGGAAATAGCTACGGCTGACACAGAAATCCAAGAAAGTCGAGCTGAATTACATCTTCCCTATCCAAACAGTCTCGCTACTTCGTACCTATACTTGAAGTCGAGCTACTTCCACCCCTTTCGCCCTGTAGGCCCCATCTCCTGACTATTTAAACTCATGTTTCCAACCAACCAAGTCCTTTCCCACATCGCACTGGAGCCGACTTTCCACTTCAAAATGAAACTTCCCTTCCCGGCTCCTTTCTGTAACTAAACTCGTAGCTTTCCTTCACCTACTGACACGAACAGCCGGGCTTCCCGCCGAGAACTTGATTTCCAGTTTTGAGTCCACGGATTAGCAAAGCTTGTCCGATAGATGACTTCCCTTTGATCTGCTCAAAGACGCAATAGTTGGGTGCGCTTGGCGCAATCATGCGATTTTCAAGCAAGCCTATCCGAGCATAGAGCTCATGCTCCATATCTATGAAATAGAGAAAACTGCAATCAGGGCGAGACAACGGAGGAAAGGAGAGGAAGAAGGGAGAGGGGCGTTCAGCCACTGAGAAGGAATAGGTGGAGAAATTGTGTCGAGCTTCCTTATCAGTCACCCTCTCCCTTATGGGAGAGCAACTGAATACCTTTCTTTCTGGACTGAAAGCATTCATCAGGATGGGGAGTAGATAGCAAGGCTTCACGAGGCTTAGCCACTTTGGATATGACGAAAAATACTGAATGATCAACTGCAGAAAGAACTTGACTAAACCATGCCCTTTGGATTCTTTTCTAGATGAGCCAACACGACTTTGTTTTACTACTTTTCTCCCCTGAGAGCGAGGAAATGAGGCCATTTTTCGAAGCTGATTTGACAACAACCAGAGCCAAGGAAAGAGGGAAGCCCGTCATAGAGCAGTCAACTTTTGTCCCCTCTCCCGTTGGTCTAGCTAATTCGCCCGGGCCAACAATTGTCTATTTTCTTTGACACCCCAGCCTTCCTTTTTGGAAAGAAGGTGATTTGGAAACAAAACATTCGTTCCGCACTTAACGAGATGAATTGCCTAATTAAATCTAGTATGAAAGGTCAAAGCAAGTAATTCCACTCTTATACTGATAGCAAGTAATTAATTA